>REGM01000057.1:167548-195070 GCA_004194415.1 Aurelia aurita | reverse complement strand
AATCAATATGATCAATGCAATAAAATCTAAGTTTTTGGAGGTCTACAAGATGGTAGCAAGCAAAAGTCTGTAGCTTCTATGGTTTACGATTTAGCAATTTGATGACGTCACTGCTTAAAAACTAGCAGGAATTTAAAAAACGCTGTAATTCCTAAAATAATAATGATATCAGGAATGCTCTCCCTGGGATTATGGCAAATTATCTAAAGTTCCCTTGGATCAAATCATTTGAAAGAATAAGGCAACAACATTTTACACGATTGATTTTAAAGTTATACAAAGATGCGACGCCTATGCTTTGTGGGACACCGGGTATGATTTATTGTGTCCTGTCAAAATTGGATACATTTTTCTGTGCAATCTTTAATGATTATTGATGAGTACTTCTCAATTTTTAATTGTAGTCCTTTTTCCCTGCAGCTAAGTCAAAGATTGCTCTGGAATTGCCATACCTATCCAAGTACCTAGTGATTGCAGCCTATTTGGCATCCCACAACCCATTGCGAACCGATCGAAGATTCTTTTGCAAACGCACCTTCGGCAAAATGAGTAAAAGAGCGAAAACATCAATAAAGAGTTATTCATCGGATGGCAAACTCACAGGTATGATTTACATCTTTAATCATTTGGAATTTATTATCATCTGTAACAATACAGTAAAATCAAGCAGAAACGAAACTTGATTTAAAGGGACCTTTGCAACCGGCATGCTTTTCCTTTTGTGGTCTCTTTCTTGTCGCCATTTGAATGGTCCACGAGAATGGCCGCCAACAAAGAGATGGCACGTGCAATGTATGCTGGTTGCAAAGGCCTCTTTAAATAACTTTGGCCTCTAAACGTCGAAGATATTAGCTCCTTGTAGGAAACTTGTTGTAGCTTAAAATATTGAAAATATGAAGTATGATATTTTATACAGGTCTGTTTTAGATACAAAATCCTTGGTCAAACGCATCAAACATTTCATCTAACATATCCAAGATTCGGTTCGAAAAAAATTTGAAAATTCGTTGATGTTTATGAGACGTTTTTTCTTCTTCTTTTTATATATATGCTCATAAAAAATTACAACAGCGACTACTATACACAACGATACCACAGGGAGCATGGAATTACATAACAACCCTGTGCCCATGTAAAGTTAACTTAAAGTGTGTCTCAAAATAGATGTCAAATGAAACAGTCTGGGAGTTTAAACAAATGTTGAGTTATGCATGGGTTATGCAGAGTTATGAGTTATGCTATCACATTGCTATCTGCATTATTCAGCACGTTCTTCGTGTTCGTGTACTTTGTGTCCCACGTTTCTTAAATGCTCCCCAAAACGATTGTTGATCTGGTGGCAAGTTTCCCCAATATACAGCATTCCGCATCTTTCATTCCGCATCTTTCATTCCGCAGTGTTGAACGACTTCGTTTTTTCAGCATGTTAGATGAAACGTCTGATGCGTTTGACCGGGGCTTAAAGGGGCCTTTGCAACCGACATGCTTTGTGAATACATCCTTTTGTTGTCTCTTTGTTGACTCCATTTTCATGGTCAACGAAAATGGCCGCCAACAAAGGAATGGCACGTGCAAGGTATGCTGGTTGCAAAGGCCTTGTTAATTGTTGTCATTATTGTCTGATTGAGTTTCTCTTTAATCTTGTTGAAAAATTTGTAGATAGTGATCAGAATTTATATCATTTTGCAGGACCGAAAGCCTTCCCATTGGACCGTCTAATGGCAATATTCTTCAGTATGGTTGAAGTGGAAATCGAGCCAAATGCAAACCTTTTGATGCAAGTTTCATCTCTTGTAAGTTTGAACTTATTAGCTAAAGTAAGTGCAGATGATCAAATTGACTTGGCCAAATATAAATGCCTTGTTAGTTTGGATTTTGTTCAGTCACTTGCAGATAACCTGGAACTTAATCTCGCTGAATATTTACTCGATTCGTAATGAGAAACTATAATGGAGAATTGCGCTAAAGATGGTAACAGGGAATTTTTTACCATGATCCTTTGCGTCTAAAAGAATGTCTATTGATTTGGTTGGTTGATTTATCGTGAAAGGCAAAGGATCATAGCATAGGTTCTAAATCTTTGAATTGACGTAAAAAGGTCGGTGTAAAATTCTGTTGACCTATTTCTTCGAATTGAATGGCTTGAAAGAAACTTTAGCTACTTTGCTATAATTCTACCTTGGGACTTTCCTGAAATCTGCAACATTTGTCGAAATTACAGCGTATTTTTTACTTCAACTCATTTGAGGATGTGACGTCATCAAATTTATAAATCGTAAGCCATAAGAGTGAACTACTTTTGCTTGATACCGTATTGTAGACATTCATAAACTATATTCTTCTTGAAAATTATTCGATGTTTCCTCAAAAAGTTTAGAAATTACGATGGTTTTAAGTTTTTTCAAAATTTTTCTTGAAATCTTACAAGAGAAGAAAAACACTATAATAATGAAAATATTGAAGATTTCTGGAAAGTCCAACGGTAGAATTATAGTAAAGTAGCTACAGTTTCTGCCAAACCATTCCATTCAAAGAAATATGTCACAGAATTTTACACCGACCTTTTTAATGATTTGCAACATATGCTAAGGATCATGGTAAAAAATTCCCTGACGTCATCTTTAGCGCAATCGTCTATTAGCAGTTCTTTAAATACTCTAAAAATTGCCGGGTGAGTCAGAAAAAGTTTCAGCGTTTTAAAATTCTGCAAGATTTGANTTTTTCAAAATTTTTCTTGAAATCTTACAAGAGAAGAAAAACACTATAATAATGAAAATATTGAAGATTTCTGGAAAGTCCAACGGTAGAATTATAGTAAAGTAGCCACAGTTTCTGCCAAACCATTCCATTCAAAGAAATATGTCACAGAATTTTACACCGACCTTTTTAATGATTTGCAACATATGCTAAGGATCATGGTAAAAAATTCCCTGACGTCATCTTTAGCGCAATCGTCTATTAGCAGTTCTTTAAATACTCTAAAAATTGCCGGGTGAGTCAAAAAAAGTTTCAGCGTTTGAAAATTCTGCAAGATTTGATTTTGCTAAATGCCTTCGCTACCAATTTTAAAATTTTGTTTTTATTAAGTTATATCGAAGAGCAAACTATTGTTAACAATTACAACAATCATGCCTTTGACGGCGCAAGATCTTGAAATGACAGCTTGAAAACCTCATTTTGAGCCATACGTTTTGCCTAAAGCCCTAAGTTTACCATTTCACGTTAACTTTCTACCTGCACATTATACGAGCTAACTTTCTGATATAATCAGCTATGTTATATAATTCGAATAGACAGAAAGATGGTCCTTCTCATTAATTTTGTGCAGTTTGGTAGTATGCTTCAAAGCCCGGTAGCTCAAACACTGTATTATTTGACCAATTTAAAGCGATGGATGGGAGAATAAATATCGATGAAATTAATTTGATTTTTGATGTATAACACAAAGAAAATTCTAATATTGGTAGAATTTTCGAATGTCGCTGATTTTACAAACATAAACCTTTTTGACTCACTCGATAGACAAACTGTAAATTTTATTCCTTTCTATTTGAAATTTAAAAATATTGGACACCATTGGTTTTGAAATTAGCAATGCTGCTTGGTTTTGATGCATCCTGCAAAAAGCATTGATGATTACCAGATTAATTTCTTTTTGTATATTAAGCTTCTATGTTGGTCATAAATGTCAGACAGAAACGCAAACTATCACTGGAGACGTTTAAGGATAACGAAACATCTCAAAATTTTGGATCTTAGGCAAGATTTACAATGTTGCTTAAAGAGTATTTCTCAGAATAAGATTTTCCAACCTGTCATTTATACCCTTTACGTAGCGAAATAAAACATTTTATCATCTTTAAATATATTTGGATCATTCACAAAAGAGATGAAAAAGAAAATTTTATGATGGCTTGGTAATCGAGTTTTGATAATTTTGTAAACGGAGATACTTTTTTGGGACACCCGGTATTTGATGGTAAAATCTGAACATATTGTAGCCTTGTGAATATACTTATTTTCTAGTAATTCATTTGTTTACGATCTTGTTAAAGGAATTATTGAAATGAAGTTCAATCGATTGGTTTCAATTTGCATTGTTTCTTCTTGTGCTTCTGTAGACTCTCTAAAGCTAGTTTGAGAGGGATCTGACATTTCAGTCATGCTTTTCTTCGAGATTTTGTACCAGACAAGTCGCTAATCGTTTGCACTATACCGGGTGTCCCAAAATGATGTGAAGCCACCTGCATTGTTTGCCAAACTGTACAATGATTAATTCCAGACCGATTCAATGAATCACCAATCAATGAATCACCAATCAATGAATCACCAATCATTTGGGAGCAAGGAGGCCACCTTAGATGAAGAAGTTTATTTCACTAAAATCGGCCATACCTTTCTAGTGTTTTAAAACATTTTTATGAGGAATATTGGAAGGAACCAAAATTGTTGGCCAGTGTCATCTTTATGCTGGTGACAATTGTATCATTTATCTTCTATAAATCTTAAGTATACACTTTAGTATTAGTAAGTATTTGTCATTTGTCTTTGCTTCCCAAGAGGATGATTGTTTCCGCTGTCATTGCTTTTTCAAATTAACCTTGGTCAAAATGGTATCGAATTTGCTAATCCTCTTTGAAACATGTCGAAATACAACCCCCAAATAGAATAACCTATAACTCTAGAACGGTGTGACTAATGTTAGTGTAATGAATTGCTACATCTAAGTTAGCCTTTCTGTTTCAAAATGATTGGTAATTCATTGAGATCGGTTGCGAGGTCATGATTGTACAGTTCGTCAAACGCCGATACATCATTTTGAAACACCCGGTATAATATCGGCCATTCGTAATATCGGGTGAGCCGAAAAAGTTGGGCGTTTGCTAGCATTCACGTTCATTAAATCATCGCAAATTTCCGTACATCATACCGACAGTAATGCCCAAAAATGTCCCCCGTTTAAACAATCACTAAAACTCGATTATTAGGCCTATCAGTAACATTTCTTTTTGCTCTGTTTTATCAATGATCCAATTATCTTTAAAGATGATAAAATATGTGACACATTAAAAAGTCTTGCTTAGAGCCGTCATAATCTTTAACCAGCGTTGTAAATCTTGCCTAAGAACCAAGATTTTGAGATTTTTCCTATCGTTCAAGGCTCCAAATATAGTGTGCGTTTCTTTCTGACATTTATGACGACGTTAAAGCTTAATTTACAAAAAGTAATCCTTCTTGTAATCTGTGCTTGTTTCAGTATGTTTCAACATCAGGCGACCCTAAAATGATCCAGAATTGCAAATTTAAACCAATGAAATAGATGAGCTATAACTGGGAAAATAATTTGCTCCTTGGTCTACTTGCCAAAAAAAATCAACTTGAAGATTGGCCTTGTCAAAGTTTAGTGTCTTTTTTTCAAACATGGGGATTTTTGGGACACCCAGTACATTGAATTGTGTTGGAAAGGCTGATTTGGATGTGAAAATTTCTTCCATTAAAAATCGAGCCATGGGCGATTTCTGTTGGAAGCTGTACCGTGAATTCTTTAATAATGACTAGAAATTTGGACCAAATTCCCTCCAGTTTTCATCTGCAAAACAAAGACGAGCTAGGCCGTACTCTAGCAAGAAAACTGAGATGCCAATACGCATACTTTAGCGTAATAAAATTGCATATGGCTCATTACTTCTTGGAGGTTCTTTGAGCATAAATGACGCAATTTTTATTCGAAAGCTGAAAACTTGGCATTTTTAAGAGTCAAGTCTTTAAAAAAGATTGCACAAATAGTTGATGCATCTTCCGTTTGACTTAATGGCTGGAAAGGAGCTTCAGGTACATTGCTTAGGTACATCATTTTTCTTTTTATTGAGAGAACTCATGGAGAGTTTTGAAAAATTACAATTATCGCGAATCCTACGTAGAAGAAGAACTTCATTAAGACCATAGTTTATCAAGGTCTACAATATGACGCAAGCAGAATTTGTCGCTTTTCTGGTTTACTATTCAGCAATTTGATGTCGTCACAACCTCAAAACTGGTTGAAACATGAAAAACGTTGTAATTCCAAAAAAAGTAGAATTATAGCAAAGTATCTGAAGTTCCTCTCAAGCCATTAAATCAAAATGAAGATGCAATAGCCATTGACATAATATTTTCAGAAGATTTGACGCTTGTGCTTTCTAAATTGGTCTTTCACCATGAAACAATGTACGTTTGATGAAAACTGGTGCATAAGTCATTTCAGGAAACATCCAAAGTTTTCAACTCACTTCGGTATGTCGTTCTCTTCTTAAAGGGGCTCTGTCTCCAAATTTCGATCAAAACTGTGATTTTGCAGTTTTTTGATAGGCAATATCATACAGACTTTTTATCATTTTTTATCAAAAATGAAAGCGTTATTTTGAAGATAAATCCTCGTACTTTACAAAGAAAAAAACCAAACATTCATATCTTTTACAATTGCTCAGATATAAGTGGATTTTTAACAGTCAGTTTTTGATGGCTTGGGTGAAGCCATCAAACAAACTGCGAAAGACAATAGACACGTGCCTATTAATAGACAATGGTGTTTACAGATTTGTTTATACTTAGATGACGGAGCCCCTTTGAAACCTACCGGATGAGTAAACAAACTTGCACCTTTGAAAAACTATTAAAATTTTATTATATTATCGATCTTGAAAATTTCATTATGAGCATTTGTGTCAAGGACTAAATTAATTTCAGAGATATTGCAAAGACTCAAAATCAGAGAATGCCGAAAATGTATACAGACAATGATGCTAAAAATTGTTACCATGGATTCACACCCTTGCAAACAGATGGTATAGCTCAATTAGTACAGTGCTGAACTATGGCCCCTCCTAATGTCAGGAGTTTAAGGTATGACATTTTTGAAATTTTACTGCTCAAGTAATTGTTTTATCATTTTATAAATTTGGTTGCAATAAAGTTTCTAAATAGGAAGTTTTCAATTAATTTTGCATTGGCCAAATTTCTCGAATTAGAAGGTCATTTTTCTCTTCTGCAAAAATTCAAGGAAATCAGCTGATCACAAAATATTACAATGCGAGAATGTTTACATTTATGTTGAAACAAGTAAAATGACTTTATTTAAACTCTATCCTTTCTTATAAACCACACTTCATTCTTTATTTGCAAAAATACCAAAATTTACAGTAAAAGTAATGGCAAATAACGTTGCAACGATTTTAGTGCTTATCAATTTGACGAAATGTAAAAGTGCTAAATTGGAAATTATCCATAATTTTTTGTAATCAGGCTATTATCTATCAATAATTTTACTTTGAATGAAACAATTTCTAATTTCTAAGATTATTTGTTTTAGCAATTTGACAAAATTTGAAAGTCTTAAATTGGATGTTTATTGATACATTTTTTGGTACTCACGCTATCATTTATAAATATTTACAGTTTGAATGAAACAATTTCTAATTTCTAAGATAATTTGTTTGATCAATTTAACGAAATTTAAATGTGCTAGATTGGAAATTATCTATTAATTCTTTGATAATTGTAGTTTGAAGAAAAACAATTTCTAATTTTTAAAATTTGTTTGTGTTATTTTTATTTATTTTACCAATATCAACTTATTGCTTGTTTTCTCATCTTTGTGTCTGTTTATTTAGATTCGATTACCAAGACATGATCTTTATTTAACTTAATAATACTTCCAAATAATACTTCTAAAAAATCAATATTTTATTTCATTCTAAGAATTATTTTCAGTAATTTTCTTTTACTATCTAAAATTTAGATATTTTTTTATGTTGAATTTCGTCAACAAATAAATCTGATATTTATATCAATCTAGATTCAATTATCTTCATTATTTTCCCTAATAACTTTTTCACTGATTTTTTCAAATTAATTAAAAATTTTAGACTTGTTTGTACAATTTTTAATTAAATTGGCTGGACGAATTTTTGGAAATATTATTCTATGCTTATTCATTCCTTAAGTTTTCTTTAATTTAAACAACCAGTTGTTGTGTATCATGTATACATGTATTATTTTTTTTAAAGAAACCGCTTATATTATAAGAAACAGCAGGCACAAGTTTTCAAAAATTATGAAACCGGGCTACCTGGATTTAAAAAGCTAAGAAGCTTTTGCAATTTGCATCTTCAATTTTCCCAGGTCACGCAAAAATGTTTTGACACTGTGCAGTATTGACAAATGTTTGAAATTCTTTAGAGTGCGATTTCTGTTGATGCCTGTTTTGGGACTTCAATTGGTACTTTTGAAGCCCTTTTAATTCAAATAATCTAATACTAACTTTAGAGGATTAAAAATTCCAGAAACTCATAAGAAACTTTTGATATCGAAAATGGCCTAAATTTAAGACACTGCGGCTTCTAGCTCCGGACCTAAGTTTCTTATAAAATGTACGTGTATATTTATTCAATCTTTAGTAAAATTAACCTTTTTCGCGCTGGAGTGAAAATTTGCCCAAGGTTCTTAAACAAGGTAGCAGTCTTTTTAGTAAGATTAATCTTTCTTTAGGCTTGCGCAAATTTTCCTCTCAAAAAGAGGTAAGACTTAAATAATCTTAGAATTAGAAATTGTTTCATTCAAACTAGAAAATTATTTATAGATAATGGCCTGAGTACCAAAGAATTAATCGATGATTTCCAATCTAGCACATTTAAATTTTGTCAAATTGATAAAGCAAATTATCTTAGGAATTAGAAATGGTTGCATTCAAACTAAAATTATTTATAGACAATAGCCTGATTACCAAAGAATTAATAGATAATTTCCAATCTAGCACATTTAAATTTCGTCAAATTGCTAAAACAAATTATCTTAGGAATTAGAAATTGTTTCATTCAAATTATAATTATTTATAGATAATGGCCTGAGTACCAAAGAATTAATCGATAATTTCCAATTTAGCACTTTTAAATTTTGTCAAATTGATCAAACAAATTATCTTAGAAATTAGAAATTGTTTCATTCAAACTAAAATTGTTTATAGATAATAGCCTGATTGCCAAAGAATTAATAGATAATTTTCAATCTAGCACATTTAAATTTCGTCAAATTGATCAAACAAATTATCTTAGAAATTAGAAATTGTTTCATTCAAAATAAAATTATTTATAGACAATAGCCTGATTACCTACAAATGATTGCCTGATTGCCAGAAGCTAATTCCTTAATTTCCAATTTAGCACTTTTGATTTTTGTCAAATATATAAAACAAATAGAAGCACTAAAACCGTTGCAAATGTATTTGCATTCCTTTATTGTAGAATATGCTAGTTTTGCCTGTAAATAGTGAAGTGTGGAAAAGTCAATGAAAATTTATTAGGAAAAATCTGAAGATAACTGAATGTAAATTGATACAAATATCAAATTTATTTGTTATTCGAATGTAAATAAACAAATGTTAAAACAAGAAAATGAACAATAATTTGATATTGACAAAATTTATGAAAATAACGTAAAAAATCTTAGAAATTGTTTCATTCAGACTATAATTATTTATAAATGGTAGCCTAATTACCAAAAAATAAATCGATTTCTATTGATAATAATTGCTTGAAAACTTACAATTATAATGATTTTCTTTTTATAAGATTATATTAAATAAATCAAAAGATTTATAAGTTATAAATTTATTCATTATTGTTTGTTTTCCTATTGTTATATTTCTTATTTCAATTCATTTACCAAGACGTGATCTTTATTCAAATAGTTAATACTCTCGTGATACTTCTATATACATTCTAAGAATTATTTTCTCTGATTTTCTCCTACTACCTAAAACTTAAAGATTTTATAATGTTGAATTTAGTAAATAAATTTTATATTTAAAAATGTCTATAGATTCAATTTTCTTCATATTTTTTCCCTATTATATATTTGCTGATTTTTGTTGATTTTTGCAAATAAATGAAATCACTAAAATCGTTGCGACGTTATTTGCCATTCCTTTTTGCTGTAAATTGTTTGTTTCTTTTGCCTGAAAATAATTGAAGTTTCTTAGCTTTGTTAAGCCACACTTAATTATTTGCAGGAAAAATTAGCAAACTTTGCAGCAACAATGATCAGAAACAGTTTCTCGACCACGCCCTCTACTTTGGCTATAAATGTAACCAACGCCCTTTTCATAGCTAGAAACTTGAAAAGGTTTGGTAAATGCAAAAATAATTTGAAAACTCCCTATTTAGAGACTATATTGCAGTCAAATTTATAAAAAGATAAAGCAACTACTTGAGCGGTGTATACACAAAATTTAGTTCATGAACCTTCTGGCCTTAGTCATAGTTGCAAGGGTGTGAATCTGTGGTAATAATTTTTGTTATCCTTGTCTGAATAAATATAAAGATATGTGTTATTCTAGATATTGGTATAATTAACTAATTTCTTCCGCTTTTTGTTTGCAGTTTCATTGAAATAAGCAGCTACCTACTGCAACACGAATGCAACACTGATGCAACATACCCTCAGCAAAGATGATGTCAAACCTCTTAAATCAAAGCACGAAAGACATGGTTCTAAAACAGACTGAGAGAGAAGACTTCAATGTAAGAACTGATTTTTAATGTTTTATGAGCCTATGCCAAGGACAGCTTATCCTTCACAAATCGGAACAAAATTAAGCAAAATAAAAATAAATAAGATTCCAAAAAGTTGTGAACCTTCCTCCTGCCATAAAATTCATATCTAAAAAGCTTCCTCATGCTCGAGTGAATAGAAAGGTCATCGCTAGAAAATGTAAGTGGAAATCTTCCTCTATAAGTCATTCTTCTCGAAACCTTTCTCTGGTTATACCGTGAGACAAAATGTTTTCCATACTCTGAGAAAGATATAAAAATACACAAATACAAAATAGATAATAGCCAAAACGAAAATAAAATCCCTGAGACAACTATTTTTTCAAATCTGAAAGGAAAGATGATAGATGTTACTGAAGGTTATTTGCCCGTGGCTTTAGCTCATATCTTTATGNTTTTCAAATCTGAAAGGAAAGATGATAGATGTTACTGAAGGTTATTTGCCCGTGGCTTTAGCTCATATCTTTATGACTTGGAACTTGGAACTGTCGAAAAGGAGCACTTGATTATTTATATATAAAGAATAGTAGACCAGACAGGAGTATCAGCATCCTAGGGGGCTCTCATATACGAAGCCATTAGAAGAGACTTGTTGATAAACCACAATTTGACGATATCCTGAACAGAAAATTACATGGAACAAACATTTCTGAAGACTTTTTTCCAAGAAAAAATTAATTACGGCTATTTTTTCTGCAAAAGTATTTGACTATTGGAGCTAGCATTAAAAGTAAATTTTAGAGAAATAGAGAGAACTCTAACCGTGGGATCATTTTCTTATTTTTAATTTCCTAGAAGCCTCAAAAATATAATATATGAAAGACTTGGACGGATTTTGTAAAAATTTAATGAGCCCTCCTGATGTATTATTGTAAGAGAGCCCCCTACCCCTACAGGATTAAAGTGAAAGTTAAAATGCTATCATTTAAACGGACTCAAAAATGGAAAGTAAAACCAATTATTTGCTCTGTTCAAACCTACCTCTGTCACCTTATGTCATAATTCTTGGATAGTTGTAGGAGATATTTATTTTGTTGTAAAGTTCGTTGTTGTGACAACAAATTTTGAGACTTCAATTTTTGTAAGGATTTGAAAATGGTTCTCAAAAAGTTCTCAAAAAGGCATTTCCAAAAACTCTACATTACACATGTAGAACAGAAGAATCCTTGATGAATATTTGAAAATTCCCTTCATGAAATAAAGATAATATTTAAAGGATATTAAAACTATGATTGTCTCACATTAGATCTCAGGTGAAAAGATCCGCGAATAGAAACAAATGAAGAGGTCTGCATGAGCCATTTTGCATTATGTCAAATCTCACCTGAGATCCAATGTGAGACTGACATTAGTTGATATAAATAAAACTTTCAAAGGTGAAGTAAAACTTTTAGAGATGAAATAAATTGACTTTTTGCAGATCATTTCAATATTTAATTTAACTCAAATCAACTTCACTTTGTTAACATTATAATGATCTTTTTTTAATTTATTAAATAGGTGAAGTAAGTAGGTTTGTTATGTAAAGGAAGGCTCAAAGATCAAACATTTTGCTCAATAGTTATTGTTTTTTGTTTTTAAATGATCTTTACTTTTTTATGAAATCGTTTATCCCTAATTCTATAATTTAGATTTCAGTTACGAAATTCAACACCTTTAAACCTTTTAGAAATAATCTATAAATGAGATGTTTAAATTAAATTAAATTCACTACCATATTTTCTAGATTTATTCAATAATTTAGATTATAGTAACAATAAATCATAGCTTTGCAATTATGTTAATTCAAAGTCAATACTAAAATAAGTATTTAGACAGCGTTTGAAAAATTACATTTGAATAATTAAAATTTAAATAAAATATGTTATGTAAATGAATATTTTTGAATATGCGTAATTGATTTAAATTAATTTCAAGATAATGCTTTTCTATTTAGCTTTGATTTTTAGCAAAATTATGATTTATCATTATCTTTAAAATATCTATTTACTTTTCCTCTTTTTAATTAAATCTTTAATTGTTTAAATTTCGTTATGCAAACCTTATGTAAATATTTTTACCTTTGATTTTTAACAAATATAATTGCAAAATTATGATTTATCATTGTATCTTTAAAATATCTATTTATTTTTCCGCTTTTATTTAAATTTCATCATTCAATTTTTATGTAAATGTTTTTA
The DNA here is from genome assembly GCA_004194415.1 of Aurelia aurita. Classification (NCBI taxonomy): domain Eukaryota; kingdom Metazoa; phylum Cnidaria; class Scyphozoa; order Semaeostomeae; family Ulmaridae; genus Aurelia; species Aurelia aurita. The sequence goes on along the minus strand of REGM01000057.1, from coordinate 182,304 downwards.
CCTTTGATTTCAATTGATTTAATTGCAAAATTATGATTGATTATTGATTCTTTAAAAATATTTATATACTTATCTTATTCAAATTTATGTTATTTATTTGATGTAAATATATCATTGATAGATTATTTTAAAAGGTGTTGAATTTTGTTACCAAAGTCTAAATCATAGAATTCTAAGCGAATGATTTTTGTTATATTAGTTGAAAATCAAAGCTAGATAGAAAAGCTTCATCTTGAAATAAATTTTAATCAATTAAAGAAAATTAAAAACAAGTGATCAATTCTAAATTGTAAATCATCAAGAAATTAATCAACATCTTGAAATCAAATTGATTAAATCAAAGTAGAAAACTTTCAAATTGTTAACTTGCTAGATTAATTAAAAGTGATTTATAATTTAATTTAATTAAGAACAGTGAAAATATTAACATACTAAAATAATAGATCATTATGTCAAAAACAATTTCAAATAATTATAGATAATTGAAAGCAAATAATAGCAAATCAAAAATAGGATCACACACATTTTTTATATGAAACTAAGAATTTGACCCAACCCAACACTGAAAGTTTCTTAAAATTCTCATCATTTGATTCTCAAAGTTTCTTGAAGGTTCTTTAGGAGTTTTAATGAAATTCTTGATGTTTGCCTCCTGACTGAGCCATCGTGAACATCTCAAACTCCCAGTTTTAGGAGGCCGTGCCACTATCTAGACATTATTCAAGTACCTTCTGAGTGATAAAATACAAGAAACAAGCGAAATTAAAGTGAAAATATGCTATGGATTTTCTTGAATAAAAGTAAACATTTCTCAAATAATTTTGTCCCAGTACTAAATTTTCTTAATTTTTTGTGATCTGTCGCGATTTACACAAACTTCCTCAATATTCAACTGCTTATTTATCCACTGATGCCTGTTTGAGAATGGTTTGATGACTAACGCAACAAACTTTAAAGGCCAACAATTTTTTTTGTCGACCTGTATGGTATTTTGCGAAGGGTAGACTAGACTCTTGAAATTTCTTTTCGAGAAGCAGATATTGACAAAAGAAATTGATTTCTTTCTACTTTTATTTGCAGTTTCGCTGAAATGAGAAGCCGCCTACTGCAGTCATTAAAACAGCACTTGTTGAACACATAGATCATGGCAACCATCTCAAATCAAGGCACGAAGACAATGTTCTAACAACAGACTGAAGGAGAAGACTTAATGTAAGAACTCATCTTCCATCTTTTTATGAGCTTCAGCCAAGGGCAGAACAGAACAAAAACAGAACAGAACAAAAATCGAACACAATTCAGGACGATTATACAGATACAAAATAGATAAAAGCCAAAACGGAAAAAATTTGCCTGAGAAAAATATGTTTTCAAACCCAGAAACTAAATATAATAGATATTATTGAAGGCTTATTTGCCCATGAATTCAGCTCATATCTTTATGATTTTGATCAATATGTTTGAACTGTTAAAAGGAACACTTAATTCATTTATACATAAAGTGTTGCAGATCAAGCAGGAGTATTTAGCACTCAAGAGGGGGAGGGGGGGGGGGGGCTCTCATCCAAGACATCAAGCCATCACACTAGGGTAAAAGCACTTTGGAAATGTCATTAGAAATGTAACGGAAGAACTATGCGTTATCTCAAGTCTTAAGGCGTTTTAGCACTAGTTTGAACCAAGCTTTATAGAAAAAGTTAGTNGAGAAGACTTCAATGTAAGAACTCATCTTTAATCTTTTTATGAGCTTCAGCCAAGGGCAGCTTGCCTTTCACAAATCAGAACAAAAATCGAGCAAAATTCAGGACGATTATTAAAATACAAAATAGATAACAGCCAAAACAGAAAACGATCGCCTGAGAAAAATATGTTTTCAAACCCAGAAACTAAGTATAATAGATATTATTGAAGGCTTATTTGCCCATGACTTCAGCTCATATCTTTATGATTTTGATCAATATGTTTGAACTGTTAAAAGGAACACTTAATTCATTTATACATAAAGTATTGCAGATCAAGCAGGAGTATTTAGCACTCAAGAGGGGGAGGGGGGCTCTCATACCAAGACATCAAGCCATCACACTAGGGTAAAAGCACTTTGGAAATTCATTAGAAATGTAACGGAAGAACTATACGTTATCTCAAGTCTTAAGGCGTTTTAGCACTAGTTTGAACCAAGCTTTATAGAAAAAGTTAGTTTTCAGACCCTATAATACGTCCATTGTGATGACATCATGGGCAGCAAATTACATAGATACAGACATATTTGAAGATGTTTTTCCAAAAAAATATTTACACCTGTGTGCTTCTCCATTCAAAAGTATTTGACGATTGGGTTCAGCTGTAGAAAAAAGTACAGAATTATCACTGTGAGATAAACTTATTCATCTTAAATGTCCTTTGAGCTGCAAAAAATATGCCACATGACAGACTTGTGAACTGAATTTTTGCCCTAAAAGACGTAGTGAAGAACTGATATTCATATATATATATATGTCTTTTTATACGAGAGCCCCCCCCCACCCCCACCGTGATTAAATACAAAATTAATTAAAATTCCGTCATTTAAAGAACCGAAAAATGGAAAGTAAAACCAAGCATATGCTCTGTTCAGACCAAAGTAAGTCACCTTGCATCAAATTATATCCGATTAGCCAATCAGAGCTCACTAAAGGCTTCTTTTGGATCAGATTGGCTAATTTCAAAATAGTGCACTTTATCTAAGTTTCTTTCCTTTCGGATCTCATATGACAATTTGCTGTGACCGATGTCAGACGAAAAATTTAGCAAATGGTTTCGTTACTATTTGAACAATAAAAAACAGAAGAAACTTTAACGAGGGCTCAAAAATCACCTCAATGATTCACTTCGTTGAAATAAAGATATCTTTTAGAAGGTTGTTAAACTCTATAATACAACCTGTACTAGTTGATATAAATACAATTTTCAGAAACGAAAATCTTGGCACATTTTGTTACAACAGGTCATTTAAATCTTGGATTTTGCTTAAATTTACTGCACTTTTTTAATATTAATATTTACCTCTTTTTATTTTTATATAACATGCAAAAATATTTTGCTCGTTAATTTATTTTTTTATTTTTAACTTATCTTTCTTTCTTACAAAAATTATTTTTATGCCTAAGTCTATAATTCATGCTTCAATTAAAAACTAAAAATAATTTATAAAGTTAATTTTTAAATCAAGTTCATTACCATTTTTCTATTTCAAGATAATGCTTTTCTATTTAGCTTTGATTTTTAATTTAATTACAAAATTAAGATTTATCATTTTATCTTTAAAATATTTATTTACTTTTCCTCTTTTTAATTAAAATCGTTAATTATTTAAGTTTCATTATTTAAACCTTACGTAAATATTTTGTAGCTTTGATTTTTAATTTAATTACAAAATTAAGATTTATCATTTTATCTTTAAAATATTTATTTACTTTTCCTCTTTCTAATTAAAATCGTTAATTATTTAAGTTTCATCATTTAAACCTTGCATAAATATTTTGTAGCTTTGATTTTTAATAACTTAATTGCAAAATCATGATTTGTCATTGTATCTTTAAAATATTTATATACTTTTGCTCTTTTTATTCAAATCTTTAATTATTTAAATTTCATTATTCAAACCTTATGTAAGTATTTTTTGCTTTGATTTTTAATTTAGAGCAAAATTGATCCAAGTAAATTTTGACTGCCCCCAAATCATCGTGTGATAATTTTTGTCAAATAAGATATGGGATTTTTCATTGATTTCTTATTTTGACCTTCCCTGCTCCAACTTGTCCCTCGCACAGCTATAGCACTCCATATGGTGAAAGAAACTCATTATTTGTTGGGGGCCCTTTGGTTTTGAACAGAGCGGTCATTGGTTTTACTATCCTGCAATTAGATTCAAAATTTGTTACAATTGCAACAGCAGCAGGCTTAGGCCAGTTGGTAGAGAGTTCGCCTAAGGTCACGAAGGTCAAGGGTTCAAAGACCAGGTCATTCAAACTTTTTACTTTTATTAAGTTTTATTTTTTATCTTTGCTTTTTCTAAAAGTTATTAATTTCTAATTCTGAAATTTAGATTTAAACTACAAAATTTAACCTTTCAGCTTTAAAGAATAATATATAAATTAGAAATTTTAATTAAATTCACTATCCTTTGATATAATTTTTTTAGTTAATAAATTAATTCATTTGTTATTCATCATTTTTATCTTCAGTCAGTATTTATTTTAGTATTTATTTATTTATTTTGAAATATTTATTTTAATAAAATCGTAAGTGGAAAATTCCAGGCTAATAAGATTTTCTAAACCATACAATAATTTAATTTTGGGTCAATTAGATTAATTAGGTTATTTAAAAAGCGTCAGCAGAACAATTTTAAATTAAATTTTTTTATTTGAATCAAAATAGTTGATAATTTCTAATTAAAAAAGGCTTAATTTGTAAGGCTTATTTAGAAAACACAAGATTAAATTTTTTATAAGGCTCTAAACTTTTGGATGTGGTGATTTTATTTTAAAATAGGAATAAATCTAGAATACTAAAAATCTCTGCTGTAAAAAGTTTCTTAGTAGTTAAAAAATCGATATTCATTTGTATATCATATTCGCTATTTTCAGTAATTGTTTAACAACGTCTTTATTCCCGTTCCCGTAGATATCAAATTCAGAAAATATGTATTTTGAAATTTATCGATGTGTTGATTTGTATCTATATTTTCCTTGAGAACTTTGAGTTGTGTTTATTTTTCATTGCTTAATTAATGATTAATCCATTATTCATTGGAAACCACTGCAATTAATTATTGTGTGTTAACCGGAGAATGAAGAAGTTCTTGTCTCATGTTCTCTCTATTTATCTTCCTCTATTTCAAATTAATTCAAAATCCGCGCGCTTTACTTGATACAGGGTTACGTCACTCTGGTATCTAAACCAAGATTCACTACCAGTTATTACCTCTGCCTGTTGTCGGTCCTGGTGGCGTCGTGGTAAGACGCTTGTCTGCAATTGCCCAGGAAGACTAGAGCTCTCGAGTTCGAGTCCTACCACTGACGCATATTTGGTAATGATGCACAACGGAGTGCTGAACCTTGGATCTGTAGAGGTCCGGAATCCATTGATTCCACTATGGGAGTTCCGAAAAGCTGGAGTGGCACTGTGGAAGTGGCACTGGTGGACCAAGGGGTCCTCCCTGGACCTGTAATAAGTCCTAAAAGTCCCTGGATTGTAAGAGGTCCGGTGCCTTGGTAATGACGCACTAGTAAGGTTACGACGTGCTGAACCTGCATCTGTAGGGTCTAAAAAGCCGGAATCGGAAGAACTGTCCGATCAGGATCGGAAGAACTGTCCGTCCTGTACAAGAGGGAAAAATTGGGGAGTTTCTCTCCCCGAAGCAAAGTGGAGCCCCTAGCAGGAAAGTATGCGCTCGCGAGAAAAATTGGAAGGGGGTACTTACGCCTCCAGGAGAAATCAACAAGGGGAGACAACAAAAATTTTTCCACAAATTTTTTATTAAATATATAAGGTCCACCTCCCCACCCCGCTGTGCCAAGTCCCAACGCCTACGAAGTGCTACAAGGTCCTGTCTGCGTTGCCGAGGTAGTGGAAGACTCTGGTCAGTCCAATCCTTCTCCATCTTGTGTTGCTCATCTTTCACAGTCTGTGTTTCATTCTCAGAGGTAAGGGGATTTCTTACTTCTGTACTGTTGTTATTACTAGTGTATCATATGTCTCAATATTCCAGTTCGCACATTCTATCGTAGTTTCTATCTTAATGGAGGTGGCGGATGAGCCCATAAACAATCATAAACATAAGATAAATGCTAGTAAAAGCCACACTACTTCTCCAAAGAGAAGCCCTGAGGCTTGCCACGTCCTAGAGTATGCATCACACAAAACTAAGTGCCCCTTGACTGCGATCAACCAGAAATAAAATGAAACACTGCGATAGTAATTCTGATTCCAGGAGGTCTTACTCGGGATGATATAAGAACATGAACTGAAACAGTAATAAGTTGTATAGAGCCGACCAATTGGAACATTTTTTGTAATGAAGGTAACCTAGTTGGAACAGGAAACGTTGCACAATGATGAGAAGTGAGCAGTACTGTAGGCCCGTAGGTCGGGATACCAAGTACTACATACCAGTAACATGGCTAAGATGCCATAGTCTTCTTCTTCCCAGCTACCTTGGTACCCCGAACCAGTAAGGCCAGCATTCACAACGTCTACGCGCCACCCATATTTCTCGTCCTTGCCCGGTACGGGCGAAACACACAGTGTAATTCGTTCGCCTGTCTAAACCAAAAACTACCTAGGTAAAGGCAAAATCGAACGGCCTAAAAACCTACGCGAAGAACTCGACACGCAATGCACCAAAAACCAAAATTTATAGTTAATGACATGAATAAATAACATTTACAGAACAACGATAACATATATGACACAGGAAAGGGGAGGAAAGAAGAGGGGTTGAAATGAGAAAGAAAGCAAAGGCTTATATAGGCCCTATTGGAAAAGTTTCTCCCCTGACCAAACACAGGTATTATTTTGTAAAGGAAAATTATACCGATATTGTGCATAACAGCTGTGTGAAACCACGATTTTGTTGATAATAAATGCCGAGCTAAATATTTTTCCTTGTCTATAAAATGAGTATTTTGGTCTGTTTCAATCTCTCTTTTATACATTTGAACAAAACGCCCGGCAAATAAATTAATGCAGGCCCAAAAAGGTTTCTTTTTTGGAGAAATTGGTAAAAACTGGTAAGAAGTTAAAAGTAGGCCCGTTGAGAATTCTTGTAAAAAAGTTTGAAGGGCTAGCCGTTGACCAGAACGAAACAAAAGCTTCCAAATGTTTAATGTTTTATGGCAAAGAAATTCCAAGTTCAAGTTCAAAGATTGACCAAATTTGAATACATGATTTTCCTTTTTGAAGACCATTGACAAATAGCAAAAAATATGCTTGGTTTCTTTTTGATGAACAGAAAAAGTTAAATTTTAGTGAGCTTGTTCACCAAATAATTTTTTTTGCATGATTTCAACAATAAAGATACCAGAAAATCAAACATGGACAATTTTTGAGAATCTTGAAATACATCGGACATGTATGGTGTGGAGTGTAATTTTGAAAAAAGGATAGAAAAGCGAAGGATATTTGAGGAATAAGAAAAACGGGAGACAAAATAAAACCACAAAACGCAATAAATAAATAATGCAAAAAATTATGCCGAATAAAACATATAAAAATTTAGTTAAATTACCTAATTAGGAACAAACAGTGAACATGAAAAAATAGTAAACTGATAAATCCTATTTGTTAATTTATTTACTTTACTTTGATTAATTAATTTTTTACCTAGCAATTAGCAACATATTTATTAAAATCTATTCTAGGGGAAATATTGCTATTTTTTATTCCGAAAGAAATTATTGCAATTAATGATTAAATATAAATTAGTTTAAATTAAATTGATTACTTTTATTAAAATTCTATAAAACTGAGCTGTAAAGTTGCACATTTTGAACATCGAAAATTTTGCATAAACTATAACTTTTAAACAAAATATAAGATGAATATAAAATATTATATAAAAAAGATTAATGCAAAATATAAAAGATTAATGCAAATCAATTTGTCTATATTATTGCTATAGTTTTTGGGAAAGATAGTACTATATTAACGATATTATTAGTAATTTAGCAAGATAAGATAACAATTTAATTAATTAATAATTAACTTAAAATAACATAGTGCCTGGAAATTAAATTGATGTCTTGCCATTTTTTTGCAAACGAGGTTAAATCTTAGCTTTATTTGTTTGGAACCTACCTGTACTATTTTTAATACTTTATCTTGTCAATTTTCAATATTAAAAGTTATCATATCAGTAAAAGCCGACATCTTAAATATTTTCATTTTGTTCACTAGACCCGATTTTTTATCTTGAATTTTTATACTAGAAGTTGCATTAAATCAATCTATATTGAAGAGTTGTTTTGATGCAAATTTGTGGAATATTGAAATTAACAAAACTAAAATAAGACAAAACGAGGAAACAATACGAACGTTAACATCAATACAAATGACACCCTTAACCAATAAAATAAATACTTACATATAATAAAATTACGCTATAGGCACATTGAATGTCCAGTTGATTGGTTACCTACCTACCTACAGCTTCAACAGTAGAAAGCACACCCGGATGTTACTCGCTACTGCCAAGTCGAAACAAGGCAAACGTTTACTCCGTATCCTCCACCGCCAGAGAAATTATAAAAACATAAAAAGATCTCGCCGTCAAAAACTCCTCGCACCCGACTAGAGAGCTGGACAGACAGAAATTGCTCCTTACAGCACTTCCCAGATCAGTCACCTTTTGGGGGATGGTATGACCCCTAGCCTCACCTTANTAAACAAGTAATAACAACAGTACAGAAATAAGAAATCTCCTTACCTCTGAGAATGAAACACAGACTGCGAAAGATGACCAACACAAGATGGAGAAGGATTGGACTGACCAGAGTCTTCCACAACCTCGGCAACGCAGACAGGACCTTGTAGCACTTCGTAGGCGTTGGGACTTGGCACAGCGGGGCGGGAAGGTGGATCATTTAATTTTACAGTTCAATTTTCTGCAAAGGAATACAAGCTACTGACATGTGCTAAGAGTATTAGTTTAAAATGCAAACACAGGAATTATTGAATGAGCAGTGTCATAACTGGGAGGAGTGGGGTTAGAAAATCGAAACAAAACAGGAGAGAATCTCTTTGAGGTTGTATTCAATGTTTGATGGTTGATTGCACTTCTGTGCCATATACCGAGTGTCCCAAAAAAAAGTATACAGATTTGGTCAACCCTGACGATCGGAATTTAGCAGTAATCAATCCGAAATCATTTTTAAAACATTACTCGATAGTTAACTTGAACATAGATACCTTGTTTGTCGACATTGGTGCTTTGAAAGTAGATATATTAATCTTCAAAGGACAAATTTGCCTCCACCTCCAAACCAGAGCTTTGGCGTTTTGGCCTAAGAAAATTCTAAAAGCACAGTGAATAAGTCAACAATAAACTTGGAAATTTTTGAACCAGGAGGAGAAAAATTAAAAGCTGCACAACAAATGCGTTTCACAAAATATAATTTACGTGACGCTTATCATCAAGGGAGCTCCGAAGTAAACTTTATTCAGTTTAAGTGAAACAAATTGTGGATATTGATTAGGCCAAAACGCCAAAGCTCTGGTTTGAAGGTGCAGGCAAATTTGTCCTTTGGAGATTTATATCTCTACTCTCAAAGCACCAATGTCAACAAACAAGGTATCTATATTCAAGTTAACTACCGAGTAATGTTTTAAAAATGATTTTGGATTGATTCATGATAAATTCTGATCGATAGGGTTGACCAAATCTGTATACTTTTTTTGGGACACCCGGTATCTATCCAGGCTGGCAGAATTGGCCGCGCTCTCCTCAATCCCTTTCTGCAAATTGCGAAATGGTCTATGGAATACTATCAGTTCTTGAAATAAGGAACATTCTTCTGATTTGCTGAGAAGTGTTTTTTCCTCTTCCTTTGTCAAACAGTTCTCTATTCGTATATCTCTCTGTTTCTATTATTTTCTGTTATTCTCTTCCTTGCCATTAGTTTCTTATATCTGCTATCTCTGCTATCTCTTCTCCATTTCTTCTACTCTCTCCCTCTGCATTATTATTCTACCACTTACTTTACTTTTCAAATTTTGTCTTTTCTCGCGGTGCTGTTTCCAATATCACTCGCATTCATTCTGTTTCCCACATTACTTTTCAGACAGTTTTCTGTACGTTATTCTATTTTCTACTATTCATTTTCTGCTAGACATTTCTTTATTCTTTCTGTTTTTCTCCCTTTTCAAATCTGTTCTTTTCTCACTGTTCTTTTGCCTATTCTCTTACAGTCTATTTTTCTCAAATAGTTTTCTGTGTCACCCCCTCTCTCTCTCCTTTTCTACAAAATAAATATTTTACACCCATCCAATCGCCTCTCTGTTCATGTTTCCAATCAGTGAGTCCTATACCGTTTCTCTTTGCAACTAAAAGTCCATGCCTCTTATATTCCCAGGTGTCTTTCTTTCTTCTGAAAAGCCTTCCCTATTTGTACTACCGCAAAACAAGCATACGTCCAATAGTCCACTGCGCCCTCCTTTCCTTATTTCATTACAAAATTTCTGTTGCATCATGTCTTTATGTCTCTATGACCCAGTGATGCAATGCCATACTGTAGTTATAGTGGTATAATATCATGACCATAAATGATAGATTAATACTTGCTAACTAATTTCTGTCACTGATCCATATGATCAAGTTCAATTCTTGTAATCAGTAGCACTGCTCTGTTGGTTCAAGAGATTCTCTCCTATTTCGTTTTGATTTTCTATTCTTGCAAGATGTAACTATAGCTCTGGAAGGCAAATAGACTGGGAACCAATTTAGAAGGCTCTAGGGGGGATGGGACTAGTATTTTTGGCGAGTGACAATGGGCGGGGTAAATTCTGATATAGAAGTCAATTGACTTGCTTCACCTTTCTTTCTAGAAAAACAAGGGCCTCTCGTTTTGAAACATCGAAGTCTGGTTTCGCGATAAAACAGATGAGAAATATTGCACGAAACAAACATGTTCGGGAAGTTCCGAGGACCATCAATGAGTTCTAAGTTTCGTAACGGCGCTAACTTTGTTTTGAGTTCCAAGAAAATCTGATTTTGAAATTCATCTTTGCTTAGCCTAATCAGGTTTTCCACTGCGCGATGTTTTTCGTGCGAAGCGATTTTTTCGAGTATATGCATCCGCAGTTGAAACATAATTCAGTAGCCGCTTACGCTTCGAAGAAAAAGTGCCTTCAACCCATTTTTACTTCCTTGCTTGCGCTTGTTCGAAAGTTTTCGCGGCAAAAAAGTCACTTCATTTGAAAAAATTTGCCTAGTGGAAAACCAGCTTTACGGAGGGGGTTGGGGGGGACGCTCTAATGGACCAATTTGAACCTTAATGCTCTTTCATAGAATCCTGTGTTTGCATTTATAACATAAAGTGTAAAGATTAACAAATATGAATACATGATTACATACCACTAGATTCATTGGAAAACACATTCTTTTGACACTGGTCACAGATATTCATCAGATATAAGCCGATTGATAAAACTGCGAATTAAAGCTGTAAAATAATTTGAAACAGCCAATCCGACGGCATACTTACGTTTTCAAGAGGTGGACAGCCGAGGTGCTAAGAGAACATGAATTATTTTCAGTGAAAAAAGTGTTTCAGCTTTAAAAACACATGTCTTCTTCAAAAATTCTTCCCGCAGCTGCATTCTCTATGAAGCGAATAGTCGAACTCTTTTTAGACAACAAATCGCTAAAATAAAAATTTCCCTATGCTTTGTTCTTAGTTTTTTTGCACACGTAAATACGGAAATTTTAAGCAGTCAAAGGCCCCAAAATTTACATTCCAAAAGGTTGAAGGGTCTGATGATTTCGCGTGGCCAATGTCAAATGAAAGTATTTTAGGAGTCAGCCATTTATAACTCTGGGAATTGGCTCAGCTTAGGATACGGAGAAAAACTATTTTTAAGAAACTGTAGGGATGCGTATGAAATTTTGAGATTTTTAGGGGAAAGTACGAATTTGTGAAGTCAAATTTGATACAGTAATCATGCGGGACTTAAATAATTTTTGACATACTTTTTGAGGAAAACGAGTCATCTTTGCGTTGGAAGGAACCGTTTTAACAGAAACATTCGGCTTGACAAAGGCTTAGGAACTTTAGTCTCCCCGATAACCAGAGTTATAAACGAGTGATCACTTAGCAAAGGGATATCATACTCAATTTAAGATTTCACCTGCTGTGCCCCCCAAGGACCTTTTAAAATACAAATAATGAAATGACCAACAAACCAACTGAGAAGCATGCAGCAAAGCGAATTTACTCTTCGAAAACTTCCTCGCTTAACTGTTTTCTCCCTGAAACATTTGGTCAAATCGCTTGCAGACAGAAAAAAATCGTTGAAATTGAAGTTCCCTATGCCTTGTAAGTCTTGAACACGTAAATACGCAATTTTCACATGGCAAAATGCAATTTTTTAGCAGACGTTTTGAATAAACCGCAAAAATGATTCTTTTAGCTTATTTTTAAACCATTCATCTTCCGTTTTTGCAGAGAACGCAAAGTTAAAAGTGATTCTGAACAACCTTAAGAATCATAAGTTTTCTTTTCCGCGAATAAGTTGAACATGACAAATATATTGTGAAAATTGGCAATAAATAGTGGTAATACAGACAGCTTAAAAAGCCCAGAAAATACCTCAATGAAAACAATTTGAGCGAACAATTACTGCAACTAGCAACTGCAAAAGACATTTTTTCGCAAAATTTTTCCTAACATTTTTGCAAAATTTCTTGGCTAGAATCTGCCACTTGTCAGAGTTACCATATTTGCAAACGCACTCAGTTGGTTCGTTGATCATTTTAGATGAGCCATTTCGAGTTTCTTCGCATACTTCGTGTTATAAAATCATATAGGGCCAACAATCCTGAAAACGTGTTGGCTCAAAAAGTTCGTTGGTTCAAACAACGACAACAACAATTTCTAATAAATGCGTTGCGGACGAATAGATGCATTTTATGACTTCTGAACGCCCTCTTCTGCAATTAAATTGTAGTTCAAGATTTGGAAACATATAGCAATCAGTTTCACTCGAAATGGCTTCATCCTTAGAAGAATGCAATTTCATTAACACGGTACGCTAATGTAACCAAAAATAAAATCACGACCAAAGGCTAGACAAATTTTTTCAAAACACAATATTTTTGGGAGAGAGTAGTTGACAGGGTTGAAGATCTTTGAGCGTAAATATGGCAAGAAACTAAATGAACGGAAATTTACAAGCCATATATTTTTAATTTTGAGAACATTCTTTGAATTTTCTTTTGATTTTCACTTTATGAAAATCACTAAAGGGGTACCAAAAACCGGAACATAAACGGCAAAATAGCCTATAGAAAATCATTGCCTTTTTTCACAACTTGGGATTTTTTCAAAAATTTTGTTTTCACGTAATTAAGACTACACAATGCTTTTAGATAAGTTCTCAACAACTTCTGATCCGTTCTCTGTCTCGCCGATCTCTAAATATATCCGTGACCTGCCTAATATGCCTTACGCGTTAATCAAACTTATATGCCTTACGCGTTAACTAAAAGCATTCTTCTGGCTTTTAACTACCGTACTTACAAATATACTATTCTATTTGGCATCTTCCATAAAAGTTTAAATTTCCTTCTTTTTCACTTCTTTGAAGTGTTCATTTTCATTCTTCATCTTTCAATCTTCATCTACGGTCGCTTCCTCTTCTTCTCTTCTTCCCCTCTTTGACTTGCCTTGCCTTCTTCTCCACCTTCCTATTGAAAAAAGAAGACAATTTTAAAGTATTGCCTCTCTTGGAAGTTAAGCAAACAAGCTCCTAATCACATCATCATCATCAACAACCTCATCAAATCATAATCACCAATCCATTTAGAGTAGCTAGAAAACAATACAGTAAAGTCCAGCCTTTACGAAAGCCACTTATTGACCTCAGCCCATTGTTCTCCCTAGATTAGCCTATTGTTCTCCGATTTTTCTAGCAAAATACAGGGTCTGAATTTCTTGTAAAGTGGGTTCTTTAAAGGGGCCTTTGCAACCAGCATACTTTGCACCTGCCATCTCTTTGTTGGCGGCCATTTTCGTGGACTATGAAAATGGCAACAACAAAGAGACCCCAAAAGGATGTATCCATAAAGCATGCCTGTTGCAAAGGCCCCTTTAAGAGCGGGACTTTACTGTAATGCCAAGATTGCAACTAAATTAGGCCTTGTACCAAGCAAGCGAAAAAATTATCTGCGTTTGCCAAACTGCATGGTCATGAACAATACCGGATCAGTCAGAGAAATGTTTAGACTATTGAAAACCTGTAGCTTTTAAACTACTCAAAAGATTCCTATAAACTGATAATATTTGTGTAGCTAAAATGTCAAATTAGATGCAAAACTTTTAATTTTCAAAATCGGTCGTATTTTTTTCAAGTTAAAAATGATTTCATAAAAATTCTTCATCTCAAAATCCTTGAAAACAGATTTTAAATCCTAGTTCAAACTTGGAGGATTTTCAGACGAAGGATTTTGATAAAATCGCTTCTAACTTGAAAAATAAATACGACAGATTTAGACAAACAACATTTTTGCCTCAAGTTAAAATGTTATCTATCAGATATAATACACAAATATTATCAATTCATAGGAATCTAATGAATAGCTTCAAAGCTACAGCCTCTCAAGCGTCTGAACATTTGTTCTGACTCACCCGGTACGACAAGGTCAAGGTACGATAATAATAATATAATAATAATAATAATAATACGAATCCTTATACAGGATTAACACTTCAACATGTAATGCTGTTATCAATGTGTGTCCTGATAGCTCATTTTATCACAAAAAGGCAAATAGATGTGAAAATTTATTTCGCCAAAATCGGTTATGTCGTTCCAGAGTTATGAGGCATTATTAGTTTTTTCTTTTCTAGTTTTTATGTATTTATGTATTGTAGTTTGCATCAATGTTAATGGCCTGGGGGTTGACATAGTTTTTGCTCCCCTCGGTATCGTTTCAGTAGTATTGTAAAGTAATTTGTATGTAGTGTAGTAAATATGTATATTGTAAACTTTTATGAATG
>REGM01000057.1:151198-167179 GCA_004194415.1 Aurelia aurita | reverse complement strand
CACAATCATCCTCTAGGGAGAAAAGGTGATATTTTTATGATGCGCAAGAACACTCTGCAGTATGGCTTAAGATCCATCAAATATGCAGGTGCTAAGTCCTGGAATGACATTCCGTTCACTATCAGAACGTCCCCTTCAATCATGATTTTCCGCCGTAAATTGAAACTACATCTTTTCTCCACTAATTACCAGACCTGATTAATTTTGATAATTCAACTTACTTTCACACCTTTCGCATCATCGATCAAATCAAGTTGCAAATTAAATAACTAGGTTTTTAGGATAGGGGGTGCAGGGGGTGCTCTCTCCTCGATTAGTCTATCTACTGAGAGAGCTCCTCCTCAAGAAATTCCTCCCCGTACAAAATTCCTTGTAATCATGTTGTAAAGTTGTCATTTCTGTTTCTTAATAATTTTACTTTAATATTGTTTGTTAAAATTTGTATGTTGTGGAATTTTAAAATGAAATGAACTGAACTGAACTGAACTGATTCAAGCTTCTTAGAAGATCTATGATGCAATTGTCATCATTTCAAAGTTGAAAACGTGCAAAATATGATCGTAATTTCAGGCTCTTTTCAAGATTTTCGAAACAGCCGCCAACCAAAATCGGCTATAACACTAGAACGGAATGCCAGATGTTTGTGACGTTGTCACATTTTGGCAAGCGCCGATAATTTCTTCTGCAAATCTATATTTAAATCTATGAACTTGATTTGGGCGACAAAAAATACACTAAGGCCTTTAATACCTAAATACATATATTTGAAAACACTAAGGCCTTTCGGACTCCTGCCCTGATCAGAGTGTGATTTCGATTTTATTTCTAAACCTATGAGTCAAGGCAATGCATCCTCTTTACGTGATTATTTACTGTCGAGTTTCAAGCGGGCTACTTCCCTAATCGGAAGAGATTTTTTAGTTTAGAAATGTCTAAATCATTGGAAAAACGTAGGTCAAATTTCTATAGACTGAATTTGAAAAATATATATTTTCAACAAATCAAATCTTAGCATAGGAATCAAATCTTCAAAACAGCTGATGTAAATGGTATTGCATCTTTCCTTGGATTGAATGCCTTCAAAGGAACTTTGGTACTTTACTTAGTCAGTGTCGTTCTGAAAAATCACTGGCTGACACTGTGGTTTCCTCAGTGACATTTTAAGATATCTTTGAAATATATACACACCTTTCTGCTGCAATCCAACACTGCTCTGCAAAAACAACGCTGTATTTCTGCATGTGTGTTTTGTTGTATTAGTGAATTCATCTCTCTGAAATAAGGGAATAGAAGTCATTGCATCCAGATCTCTGTTAAGTAAGTTAATAAAATGTAAAGTAGGAATTGCGCTATTTCCTCTATCAAGAAAACCCTCGAATAAGTACGCCCTCTCCTCGATTAAGCACTCCCCCGAATAAGGGCAGATTTTGTAGCAATAGGATCAACTGAACTTGATTGACACGCCATTTCAAAGTGATTAGCGATCGCAAAAAAAAACTCAAGCAACAAATCAAAACAAACATAGCCGCAGAATATGCCCTGAGTCCAGTACGGCCAACTGCGGAGTCGTGCAAGCGAAAGGCATAAGAGAAATCATGAGCATATATTGAAAGAAGAAGGATACATCTAGACATCTTCCGCCGCGATATTAGTTATCTAATTAACAACGATTTAGTAAAACAAATTTCTGCCTCTACGTTAGACTTTCGGCTGCAAGATCATTGATAATTCCTTAAAATCGATTCATAAGTCATGATTGTATAGTATTTTGGATCATTTGGATCAAATAGATCATTTTGGGGACCTGGTATATTTTTTAAGTTTTACAGGACCCATCAACAATTTTGAAACAGAAATAAATCGACTCTTTCTCCAGCAGCTGCATTTCATTCGGCTGTCAAAAATATGAAGCTCATTTCGATACAACTGATATTTTCCAAAGGCCAAAAGCTAGCTCGCGGCAGAGTTCAAGGTTTGGTAATTATTCCCAAAATCTCTCTGAGAACGACAGTTTTACCGAACGGCTTTAAGTAAAAAAATGTTCAAGTTAACATACCAATGAATCATAGCGAGGAAACGCCAACAAACTGACAAGCACCATTGATGCCAAATTTATCAAAATTATCAGCATTCAGATTCTTAACTTAGCTTCCAGACAAATTTGTGAGAGGCATTGCTTGCATACTCAGCATGACCACTGTTCAGTTTAAAATGTATCTTTGAATTGCATCTGTCTCTTTCATCATTTCTCAATACTTTGCAGACTTCGTTGATCTTACAAGATGTAGTTAGATTCAGCTTCAAGCTTAAGCTTCATTTCTTCATCTGAGAAATGAATAAACATTATAACCAAAAGATCAAAGCGATTGATAAACTGAGGCCTGGTTCAAACGTCGCTCTTCTCATATGCCGAACGTAACCTGGCACTTAAGCACATGAGGGGATACGACGATTGAGTTAATTGGGTAAGGCAGATTTAGTTAGGAGCAGCAGTCTACTTTGGATCGGCAGAGCTTGCCAAGCTACGCGATTCAAGAGCGGCTTGCTTGGTTTCAAACGTCGTACTTTTCGTGTACCAAACTCAATTCATAATAACATCTATTATCTATGATAACATAAAGCGTGCCTTTTCTAAACTAAGTAAGAATTCCCAAACACATTAGAGGCGATGCATTTAAGCTCGACGTTTGAAACGGGAATCTCACTTAACATACTCAAGTGTCGCTCTGGCACATGAGAAGAGCAACGTTTGAAAAAGGCATGATAATATCTAGTCATCTTCCAGGGAAATATAAGATTTCTTTAGTTTCGAAAGTCTAAACGAGTCATCAACAAATGAAAATTGTATCTAGAAGTTTAATTTTCGTTGTGATAACGGGATTGCTTGGTATAAAATGCAAAGATTGACACCTTATCATCCACAAAATAGTTTGGAACATGACTCCATTAGTATTTTATATTCTGTTATTCTACGCATTTTGAAATAGACCCACTTTTCCCGCCCAAAAGAAGGAAAATTTCAGTTGCCGAAAATTAAATAGATTTTTCAACTCATTGGGGACTTAAATGTGCTTTCATATTGTTCTGTATGTAGTGAGAAGATTCTTGAAAATTTGATCAAACGTTTGAAGCCATTTTCGTGCATTTCGTAACCAGGACCTTTTGGTAAAGTCGAATTTAACTATATTTTCAGTGCTCAAAAAATAGACAGATAATTGCAAAAATCACTTTGGTTGCTCGGCAATCAAGCAAAATTTGATTCATTGTGATTCACATAGTACTTAATGTGCTACAAAATTTGGAACACCTGGACTTTTCTTGGCGCAACCGGTATGCAAGGTAGCCTTGATAATTCCTTAAGCTTCATAATCTTTTAAAATGATAGTGTAAATGACTATTACATATTTCTTTTAGTTGAATGGCATGCAAAGAGCTTCAGATATTGACTGTAATTCTGTTGAATATTTTGTATCTTGGTTATTCTCCAAATTATAGCTTTTCTTTTAATGCGAGCCAAAATGGTAGAAATTAAAAAACCATAGTTTATGAAGGGCTAGTTGTAAGCAGAAGTCAGTCAATCTTCTGGTTTATGATTTTGAATTGGAAATTTGATGATGTAAAAAACCCTTAACTTAAAAAAATAATCAAGATATAAAAGTAAAGAAAGATGCAGTGAAACGAACAGTGAAATCGACTTTTCTCCAGCAGCTGCCTTTCAGTTCGCTGTTAAAAATGCGAAGCTCAGTTTGATGCTTTGACATTTTCCGTGCAGGCGGAGTTTTCCGATGTTCGATATTCCGCTCACAAATTTCCAGTCATTTCACTGAGAAAAGAAAGAGCAATAGACGGAGAATTTCTATCACCAATCACCATTGGAAAATGTTAATCAGAAGCACTGACGTAGCGAAAAAATTGAATCTGATGAGTTGAACAAAAATCCGCTCTAAAAAGGTGCAAGAATTAGAATTGATTTCTATTTTTTTCCTATCAGGTTGTCAGAAAACAGTGAAAGTTGAACAATGAAAGACAACTAGCCACAAATTTCCATTCAACTTCAAAGTGATATTTGCTTCAGTAAACTATAAAATGTCCGTTCGCACAGAAAATTCCACAGAATCGAAATTATCCGTAGTTTAAAGTGAAATTTTCGAACAATTCTGTCGCGCAGAAACTTTCCCTGAGCGGAGATAACATTAAAGGATCAAATAACATTTACCTTGCAAGATGGCAACCTTTAAGTTAAAAAGATTTAAGCTAACTTACCAATGAATCATCGACAGTAAACTCCAACAGACTGACAAGCTCCATTGATACCAAAGTTACCACAGTTATCACCATTCAGAGGCAAAACCTTTAACTGTTGGTTCCAGACAACTTTGCAAGAGGCAATGTTTGCATACTCAGCATGACCATTGTTCAGTTTAAAATGCATCTTTGAATTGCATCTGTCTCTCTCATAATTTCTCATTCCTTTGCAGGGATTCGTTGATCTTACAAGATGTACTTAGATTCAGGTTCAATCTCCATTTCTTCATCTGAGGAATAAATAAAAATTATTACCAAAAGATCAAATTGATTGATAAACAGATACTGTTGTTCCTTAATCTGACCAAATACATCTTCTAGAGAAATGTGGTGCTGCATTTACTTACAAATATATGTTAAAACTAAAACATGCGCAAAATGTTATCGAAATTGCCAGTCTTCTGTGAAACAGGTTGAAAATAACCCCAAAGAAAAATATGCCAGAAGTCTAGCAAAGTACGACCAATCTAATTGACATAAATTTCTACATCTCAGTAAGCCTTTCTGCTGCCAAATAATTGATGTTCACGGAAATCGGTCCATAAGTCATGACTGTACATTTCGGCGAACGCTGATACATCATTTTCGGCACCCGGTATAGTTTTAGATTCATTGGATCTTTTAATATTTTCGAAGCGCAAGGAAATCAAATATCCTTTGGGTACGGCTTTGCGGGCGGGTGGTGCATTTTTCCTGATCCACCCAGTAGTTGTTATCTTTTTGCATGTAATGGCCCTGGGGTTGTCATGGTCTATTGCTCCCTGGGTATCGTCCTTGTAGTGTTTTGTAGAGTAATTTGTAGGTAGAGTAATTAGTAGTTCGTCTTGTAAAATTTTGAATGGAATAAGAAAAAAATCAAATATTTCTCCAGCAGCTGTCGTTCATTTAGCTGTCAAAACTGTAAAGCTCATTTTCAACGCAACTGACATTTTCCTACGGCCAAGAGGTAGCTCCCGCAGACTTGAAAGTTCTATAAAACTCCTTCAGAGAATGATAATTTTATCCTGTAAAAGGAAATTTCTAGTCAGTGTAATTTTCATGCAGGCGGAGTTTTGCGATGTTGGATATTCCGCTTACAAATTGCCAGTCATTCCATTGAGAAAGGAAAGAGCAATAGAAAGAGGATTTCTATCGCCATTCACCGTTGGAAAATTTAAATCAGAAGCACTGAGGTAGCGAAAAATTGAATCTGATTAGTTGAACAAAAT
Organism: Aurelia aurita; assembly: GCA_004194415.1. Lineage (NCBI taxonomy): Eukaryota > Metazoa > Cnidaria > Scyphozoa > Semaeostomeae > Ulmaridae > Aurelia > Aurelia aurita. The sequence goes on along the minus strand of REGM01000057.1, from coordinate 161,666 downwards.
CCGCTTTAAAAAGACGCAAGAAGTAGAATCCATTTCTACCTTTTTCCTATCCGGTTGTAAGAAAAGTACGCTGCAGAGTAAAGGCTGAAATCCACGCAGTGAAATCCTCTGAGAGGGCGCAACTTAAAAAAATAATAGCCATAAATTTCCATTCAAAGCGACATTTGCTCCCGTAAACAAAAAAATTTCCGTTCACACAGAAAATTCAACAGACTCAAAACTATCCGTAGGTTAAAGTGAAATTTTCGAACAATTCTGTCGTGCAGAAACTTTCACTGAGTGGAGATAACCTTAAAGGATCGAATAAAATTTACCTTGTAAGAATGGCAACCTTAAAGTTAAAAAGATTTAAGCTAACTTACCAATGAATCATCGACAGTAAACTCCAACAGACTGACAAGCTCCATTGATACCAAAGTTACCACAGTTATCACCATTCAGAGGCAAAACCTTTAACTGTTGGTTCCAGACAACTTTGCAAGAGGCAACGTTTGCATACTCAGCATGACCATTGTTCAGTTTAAAATGCATCTTTGAATTGCATCTGTCTCTCTCATAATTTCTCATTCCTTTGCAGGGATTCGTTGATCTTACAAGATGTACTTAGATTCAGCTTCAATCTTCATTTCTTCATCTGAGGAATAAATAGAAATTATTAACAAAAGATCAAATTGATTGATAAACAGATACTGTTGTTCCTTACAGTAAATCAACGGGGTTAAAAGCAGCTTAGCTAGGGGGACTGGGTCAATCTAAATATAACCTATTGTATTTGATGTTCTCGATCGATAAAACAATATGAACATAAGTAGCGCGTGCCGTTCTTTTGTGCTATGTTTAGACTAGATCGCTATATCTCCGTTCATTTACCTTAACCTGACCAAATACATCTTCGAGAGAAATGTGGTGCTGCTTTTACTTACAAATATATTTTGAAACTAAATCATACGCAAGTCTAGCAAAGTATGACCAATCTGAGTGAAACAAATTTCTACATCTCAGTAAGCCTTTCTGCTACAAAATAATTGATGTTGACGAAATCAATTTTAAGCTAACTTAAAACGATTCGAATTTTAAGCTAACTTAAAATAAAAAGCTAACTTAAAATGAACGCAAATAAGTCATGACTGTACATTTCGGCAAACACTGATACATCATTTTCGCTACCCGGTATAGTTTAAGATTCATTGCATCTTTTAATATTTTCGAAGCGCAAGAAAATCGAATATGGCTCAAGTAGCTGTCGTTCATTCGGCTGTCAAAAATGTGAAGCTCATTTTTCAATGCAACTGACAATTTTATACGGCCAAGAGGTAGCTTGCGCAGACTTGTAAGTTCTCTTCAAACTCCTTCAGAGAATGCTAATTTTATCCTGTAAAGGCAAATTTCTAGTCAGTGCAATTTTTCATGCAGGCGGAGTTTTGCGATGTTGGATATTCCGCTCAACGATTTCTAGTCAGTCCGCTGGTAAATGAAAGAGTAATAGATGGAGATTCTCTATCACAATTCATCAGTGTACATCTTAATCTGAAGCATTGAGGTCGCAAAAATTTTAATCTGATTATGATCTAATAAGATAAAAAAATTCCGCTCAAGAAAGATGCAAGAACAAGAATTGATTTTTCTTTTTCCTGTCCGCTCAGCAGAAAAGTACACTGGGCAGTCAGCTAAAAGATTGAGATACGAAACGGCAAGGAGTGCGATTTTTAAAATTTCACCCACGCGGAAAATTAGTCTGACTAGAAATAAGCCTGAAAGAAGAAACAACATTTATCCTGCAAGAAAAGAAAGAATTCAATGAAGGAGATTGAAATTAGCATACCAATGAACGATAGGCAGTAAATTTCAACAGACTGACTAGCTCCATTGATGCCAAAGTTACAAAATTTACCAGCATTCAGATGCAAAACATTTGCTTCCAGGCAACTTTGCAAGAGGCAATGTTTGCATACTCAGCATGACCACTGTTCAGTTAAAAATGCATATTTGAATTGCATCTGTCTCTTTCGTTATTTCGTATTACTTGACAGGATTCGTTGATCTTACAAGAGGAATTTAAATTCAGCTTCAATCTCCATTTCCTCGTCTGAAGGATGAAAGAAAATTATTACCAAAAGATCAAATAAAATTGATTGATAAACACATACTGCTGTGGTAAATCTAACCATCTTCAAGCGAAATATAAGGTTTTTTAGTTACAAGTCTAAACCAGGCAAAGATGATTCCATCGATATTTCCATATTCCGTTGATCTACCGGGTGAGTAAAAAAAACAATCCCCGCCCCGTTAGAAAGGCCACTGCTCCCTGGGTATCAAGACAATAATATTGGCTTGGCAATATATTATTCAATAATGGACGTGTTCAAATCGATTTTAAAATCCACCTGACTGAAATCGGCCACTCTTTTCTGAAATTATGAGGGATTTTCTCGAGAAAGCCCCTCCAAGAAACCTTCAAAACAGGCCTAAAATCACGACCAAATTCTCTGCCTTACAGCAATGGCTTTTACATGCTTTAGCACGTGTTATCCCTTTGGGAGGACGAAAGTGTCATCCTGGGAGCATAACAGCATTATTCTGGATGATTTCATCCTCCGTGAGGATAACACGTGCTAACAAGTGTTGAAGTCGTAACTGTAAGGCAGAAATATCAGAAAAATTTGGTAGTGATTTTAGGCCTGTTTTGAAGGTTTCTTGAAGGGGCTTTCTCCATAAAATCGCTCATAATTTCAGAACAGAGTGGCCGATTTAAGTCAGATAAATTTTAAATTATATTTGAACATGTCAACCATTAAATAACGTATTTGTCAATATTATCGTTTACATATACATACCTTTCAAACGGGGTTTGTTTTTCCTGACTCACACGGTAGTATGGCTAACTGTGGAGTTGCGTACGCAAAAGGCATTTCTAATAGAAATCATGAGCAAATCTCGAAGGAAGAAGGATAGGTCGAAATGTTTACCGTTGCGATTTTATTTATCTAAACCAGAACAATTTTAGTAAAACAACTTCTGCATCTTAGTAAGCCTTCGGCCCATAAGTCATGAATCTACATGTCGGTAAACGCCAAGGCTTCATTTTCGGCACCCGGTATATTTTCGAGTTTTACTGGATCTGTTAATAATTTTGAAACGAAAAGAAGTCGAATCTTTTCCAGCAGCTACCATTCAGTCGGCTGCTAAAAATATGAAGCTCATTATAAAGCAACAGGCTTTTCCAAAGGCCAATAATTCGTTCGCACATACTCAAAAGTTTGGTAATTCTTCCCAAACACTTTCCGAGAACGATAGATTTACATGTGAAGATAAATTTCCAGTCAGTGGAATTTTGGGTGCGAGCACACTTTTCCGATGTTGGATATTCCGCTCATAAAATTCGAGTCATTCCGCTGAGAATGAAAAAGTGATAGAGAGAAATTTCTATCGCAATTCGCCAGTGTAAATTTTTAATCTGAAGCACTGAGGTCGCAAAAAATGGAATCTGATTGGCTGAAAAAATTCCGCTCTAGAAACGCAAACAATAGCATTGATTTCTACTTCTTTCCTGTCCGCTCGGCAGAAAAGTACGCTGGAGAGTAAAGTTTGATTTCCACCCAGTGAATTTTTCCGAGCAGGCGGAATGTTAAACAATTAAAAGTCCCTGAGCCATAAAAAAGCAGCATTTTCTCCCGTAATCAGTAAAAATTCTCTTGGCACAAGACTCGAAATTAGCCTTAAGTTGAAAAATTCAAATGCGCAACTATATGAAGTGAAATTTTCGGAAAATTCGCTCATGCAAAAAATTCCACTGACTGTAAATAAGCCTAAATGGAGAAAGAATATTTAGATACAATGTAATGAAGAAAATCTTAAAATGAAAAAGTTAAGGTTAACATACCAATGAATCATGGATAGCAAACTCGAACAGACTGACAAGCTCTCTTGATGCCAAAGTTACAAAAGTTATCAGCATTCAGATGCAAAAGCTTTGCTTCCAGATAACTTTGCGAGAGGAAATGTTTGCATACTCAGCATGACCACTGTTCAGTATCTGACTCATTTTTCGTCGCTCGGTCCTTACAGGTTTTGTTGATCTAACAAGATGTATTAAGATTCAGCTCCAATCTTCATTTCTTCATCTGAGGTATATAAATAAAAATCGTTACCAAAAGATATAATCTGCTGATAAAGAGATAATGATGTGCTTGAATCCTGGTTCACGCTTGTGGTAAGAATCGTAAGAATAATAAGAATTGGGGATGCGCGGATCCCAGACGATTTGCAACTCCTACGATTCTTGCGAATTACGCTTTCATTTCTTTTTGTTGCCATAAATTATGCACCGCTTTCAAAGAATGACCAATCCACTTGTAGCAAAAAAGCTTACTTGCATGTATAAATTTATGTCACGAATACAGTAGGAACTCGCACAAAAGAACTTAGTTTTATAAGAACCGTGAGGCTGAAATTCAATGATTAAAATTTTTTAAACAAGAACCCTCGAGAGGCTGAAATTGCTAAAGGTTCTTATATAATCGTCTAAAAGATGTACTTAAAGGGAATGTGCGATGGTAAATAGTCTTGTCTATAAACAGAACAAAGAAAACACTCAGACGCTGCATTGTTTCTTTCGCTATCCATTGTTCACGGCGCGTGTGCACTTTCGATTTGAATGGGATATTTTTAGATTTGTTTTGCTCTTTGCAAATGCAAGCTTTTAACCTTGCATAAACCCTTTAACTTGAAAACTGCGAAATCTTTTATTACAAAAAATTGATTAAAAATAAATATATTGAAAAATTATTCAAGTGATAGAAGGAATGCAATGGCATCTATAAAAACACAGTTGCACTTTACCAGCTATAAGCACCATTTTAAGAATTGGCTGGACTTGAATATGGCATCAGTTAATCAAGAACCTCATTCAGGCTGCCTCAAGAAAACAATGCTTTCGAATTTTAGTTGGAAACTTGAGGAACAAATTTCAAAAACAGAAATTGCGATTAAATTTCGTATGATTAGATTTCAGAGAAAATAAATCCTACATCTATGTAAGTTAGCCTTTCTGCTAAAATGATTAACAATTCATTGAAATCGGTCCATACGCCATTATTGTACATTCGGTCGGCAAAACTCCAATACATCATTTTGGGCACCTGGCACAATTTTAAGTTGTATTGGGTCATTTAGCAAATTTGAAAAGCAGATAAATCGAATTTTCTCCAGCAGATGCCTTCAGCTGGCTGTGAAAAATGTAAAGCTCATTTTCCAAAGGCCAACAATTGGGTCACGCAGACTTCCAAGTTTAGTACTTTTTCCAAGAGTATTTCTGAGAATGAAAATTTTACACCTGCAAAGGCAAATTTCCTGAAAGTGGAATAATTTGTGTATTCTGCTTACAAATTTTCAGACCTTCTGCTGACAAATGAAAGAGCGATAGAAGGAGAATATTTATCTACATTCATCACTGTAAATGTTGATCTGAAGAAATGAGGTCGCAAAAAATTGATCGGACTTGTTAAAGAACAATTCCACTCAAGAGAGACGCAAGAAGTAGACTTTCTTTCTACCTTTTTCCTGTCAGCTCAGCATAAGAGTACGCTGGAGAATAAAGGCTGACTGCCACCAGGTGGAATTTTTCGAGCGGGCGGAATTTTCTAGACAGTTAAAAGTCACTGAGCTATAAATTTCCATTCAAGTTCAAAACAACATTTGGTCCCGTAAAAAATAAGAATTTCCGTTCGCACAGAAAATTCCGCAGACTGGAAATTAGCCTTAAGATAAAAAATTAAAATACGCAACAGTATGAAGTACAAGTTTCGGAAAAGTTCGCTCACGCAGAAAAATTTCACTCATTGGAAATCACCCTAAAGGATCAAATAACATATCAATCAAATAAATGTATTATTATTATTATAATCATCATATAAACTGCTAGAAAGGTCAACGCTAACATACCAATGAATCATGGATAGTAAACGCCAGCAAATAGAAAATTTCCATTGATACCAAAGTTACCAAAATTATCAGCATTCAGATTCAAAATTTTGCTTTCAGAAAAAATTGTGAGAGGCAATGTTTGTATACTCAGCATGACCACTGTTCAGTTTAAAATGCACATTTGAAATGCATCCGTCTCTTTCATTATTTCTCATCACTTGGCAGGATTCATTGATTTTACAAGATGAATTTAGATTCAGCTTCAATCTCCATTTCTTGATCTGAGGGATAAAAGAAAATTATTACCAAAAGATCAAATAAAATCAATCGATGACTGCAAACTGCTGTGCTTTAATCTAACCATCTTCAAGAGAAATATAAAATTTTCCTGGTTACAAAGGTCTAAACAAGTCATCACTAAATGACAATAGTATCTACCGGGTGAGTAAAAAAAAAACAATCCCCGTTTGAAAGGCCAGTGCTCTCTGGATATCAAAACTATAATATTGGCGAATATATCATTTAATAGTGGACATGTTCAAATCGATTAAAAAATCTACCTGACTGAAATCCGTTCTGAAAATATGAGGGATTTTCTTGTAAGGCAGAAATATTAGGAAACTTTTGTCATGATTTTAGGTCTTTTTCAGGGTTTCTTAAATGGGCTTTTTGGAGAAAATCCCTCATAATTTCAGAACGGAGTGGCCGATTCCAGTCAGGTAAATTTTAATAGTTATTTGAACATATTCACTAATATTTAAAATATTTGCCAATATCAGTGCCTTGATATCCAGGGAGCAGTGGCCTTCCAAACGGGGATTGTTTTTATTTTACTCACCTGGTATATTCAAATCGCTTTGCAATCGGACAAGCTTTGCAAAGAAAATTTCAAACATAAACAATAGAAGTGAATGATCTTCCTTCGTCCGATGAACCGATGCTGCGAGACAAGCTAGTAAATCAATATTTAGCACATGAGCAAGGGCTGATGTTTTGGAAAAAAGAAACTTGTAAATAAGAATCTAGAGCAACAGGTGAGTTCCATTATGTACATTTTTGCAACGCATGCAGTAAATCCCCGCATATAAGAAGAACCTATGGGTTGTTTTTCCTAAATTATGCACATCGTAATTAAGAACTTGTTTCAGTTTGAAGAAAAAATATGTGCTTACTACAAGAGTAATAAAGTTGATTTTTGATCATCATCGTTGAGTTTATTTTTGTCCCAGTTGGCTTTTAGAATCAAAACCTCCTCCCCTGCTATTTGTAAGCTTAGCATTAGTAAGTAGGTCCTCAATAACATTGCCAAAACAAATAATATGGTTGAAAATCTCTTGATAATAACTCCTAAAAGGTTTACACAAGGCACCCTTCGAATAAGAACCTTTATACCCTGAAATTGATCTAATAAGAACCTAATTCAGCCTGGCTCTAAAAAAAGTAGGTTATTATATGCGGGGATTTACTGTAATGGGTGCACCAAAAAGAACTTCGTATGTCTGAAAATTCGTTATAAGGAGAATATTTGATCAAATGGAATGGATCAAAGTTTGATTCATAGCCGAAAGGCTGAAGTATTTTTGTTGTTGTCATTTTTGTTCAATCCTTCAGAGCATTGCAAATATAGGTAAAAATAAATTTATGACAATTTCTTTACTTCAAAATGAATGAAAAGGGTAATAAATCGTTCGATAAGATTATAAGGAATCGCCTCATTTTGAGCAACATATAAATACATTTCATTCCCCACAAGGGTTAAACAGTGATCTTTACAAACGTAGTATTAGATAAGATACGTCACTGCTTTTATAAAGATTTGGTTCTTAACTCCTGAGGGTGATGAAATGTATTTGATTGAGGAGATTATTTATAATTTTGATCGAGAGCTTTCATGCATTTCGAAGAAACGGATTTTCTGTAAATTAAATTGTACCTATTTTTGCAATGCTCAGCAAGATAGAAGAAAACTCACAAAAGTTGAAGGTGTTGCGGCGCAGTGGTGTAATCCTCTGACTTTACAGCCGGAACAGTCAGGCAGACAGGGTTCGATCCCAGGTAGAGCCCCACCATTTGAGCGTCATGACAAGGGGTCGCGGACTCGATTAGGTCTTTTCTACCTCTGCGATCCCAGCGCTTGGCGCTAAAAAACGCAACTTCACCTTCACCTTCAATAGTACTTCAGCCTTTCGGGTATCAACAAAACCTTGATTCATTCCAATTTATCGAGTATTCTCTGTATAACGAATTTTCAACCATGTGAAGTTCGTTTTGGTACACCCGGTACAAATTGTTTTGTTGCTCTCGAAAGTCGATTTTCTCTTGCCATTCAACCACAGTAGCAATTTCTACTAATACCCCATTCACACCTGCAAGTTAAACCAGCTTAAACCAAACCAGGTTATCGAATGGGGTCTTCTGATTGGTCAATCCAACAAATCGAATGCATTTGATTGGTTGAAATTTAAACTGGTTTAAATAAAGCTGTGTGGATGCGGTATAAAATAGCAGTTTCTTCTACAATAGCTTACAGCATAGTCGTCGAACCTTTGCCAAACTTTAAAATTGGTCGTTTTTAATGTTATTGTCCCATTCTTTTCTTTCAAATGAATTGCTTGAAAGGAGCTTTAGGTAATTTGCCATAATGCTAGAGAGAGCATTTTTGATATCATCGCTATTTTTGGAATTACAACGTTTTTATGTTTTATGAAAGGATGCACGAGAGGAAACATCTGAAACTTTGACACACAATAAAAGCACCATAAATTTTGAACTGATTGAGGAAGATAAATATGATAAATACAAGAAAACCTCAGTTTTTGAAGGTCTGCAATATGGTAGCAAGTAAAAGTCTGTGGCTTTTATAGTTTATGATTTAGCAATTTGACGATGTCACAACTTTCATAACTAGCAGAAATATAAAAAAGCTGGGATTCTGAAAATAATCATATCAAAAATGCTCTCATTTGGATTATGGCAAATTACCTAAAGTTCCCTTGGAGCAATTCATTTGTAAGAATATAATAGGGCAATAACATTTGAGACGATTAGTTTCAAAATTTTGCAACAATTCGACGCCTATGCTATAGTTAACTCAATAATCGACCAAAATGATATGTTTGCTTCATTAGGCAACTGTGAGTCAAATTATTCTGAAAATAATAAAACATTCTGGGTTGATACAAAGGTGCTCTTGTAAGCATTTGTTTTTCGGGAGCCTTTGATCTTCCTTGCTTAAAGCTTTCATTCGCACCTTTTCAGCATACAGCTCGCTTGGGAATAGACAATAACGCTAAAGATGGCGGCTCCAAAGACTCCATAGTGTTTTGCTGCAAAGCATGCTGGTAAAAAGCTCCCTGGCGACCACTTAACGACACACTAATTTTGGTCTGCCGTTTCGTCTAGCTGACTTGAATTCGAATCGACCTTAAATCAAATGCAACATGGTTCGAAAGAAAACCTTCCCAAAGCAGAAAAACTAGAGTTTTGATTCGAATTGAAGTTTTAATTAAAGATTCGCATTCGAATCACAAAATTTCCTATTTGTTTACATTGATTACTTGCTCCTAAATTTACCACAGCTAGCTAGTCGAAACGGCAGACCAGAATTTTCATGTCGTTAGGTGGTGTCACTGAGCTTTTTACCAGCATGCTTTGCGCGGCCGCCATCTTTAGCGTTATTGTCTGTTAGAGAAACAACTGAGAACAGTCAATAAGTTGAGCAAAGTTTGGTTCACACTAAAGTAACTTGCGTTAAAAATAAGGTATTTAAAATGCAAAGGAAAAACGAGTCGAAACTATCTTTGTCTCAATTTCGAGATGTTTTCGACGCCTTCGACATCATTTGGATCCAATCAAACACGTTTGATTTCATTTGAAAGCGAAAACTCACTAGATATGCGTTTAAAATGAGTTTAGGAAATTCTAACACATTTTTACACTGGTGTGAACAAAGCTTAAAGGGCAGCATGAATCTGAGCTATCAATTTCACTATCAAAGTTGTTCGTTCCAAGTCTATTAGGAATGATCCGGGGGGAGGGGGTACATAACAAGTTGAGGGTACGGGTATGTGCCGCCCAAATGGATGGGTTTTTGGCCCAACATTCTCCAAACAAGGTAATTTTTCCGCAGATTTTCCTTAAACATGGGTCGGTTTGGCTGAAATCGGTAAAAAAAATAGTTAAATATGGGCATTTTTCGCCAAAATCCATCATAAAAGTGGGTACGAAGGCAAATTTTGGCAATTAGAAATGGGTAGCTTTCTGAAAACCGGGCGGCAGAGTCCCGTCCATCCCCGAGTCGTGTACCCCCTCCCCATGATTGGTAGTCCTACTGAAGGTGAAACAGTCCACCTAAAGCCGTGGCCGAAACAAGCAAATCTTATTCGCCAACTGTTTGTGAGGTGCTTGTCAAACCATGTTTTGCCATTTGGCCACGTTGCAAACATCGTTTGTGATTTGCTTGCCAAATAGCATTTTCCCACTTTGCCACGTTGCAAACATTGCTTGCAAAGCAGCATTAAGCAGATTTTATGAGGGCAACGCTTTT
>REGM01000057.1:94643-133376 GCA_004194415.1 Aurelia aurita | reverse complement strand
AGATAAAGTGGGTTTATCTGAGATAAAGTGGGTTTATCACCAGATAAAGTGGGTTTATCAACAGATAAACTAGGTTTATCTGAGATAAAGTGGGTTTATCTGGTGATAAACCGGGTTTATCTAATTGTGGTGACTTTCGCGTGCCATAGCCAAACACTGTGGAGCAAACTACAAAAATTCTTCAAAACAAAAATTGCTGAATATGACAAATGAAAAGAAGTCTGATAAGTGTATTTTCTTTATAATAAAATTCAACTCGCAAATCACCAAAAAATCAAGAAAACACGTACTGGAAAATTATTACTTAAGAAACTATTTCATTTCGTCAGAGGCTTAAATATTTCGTCTGAATAGTGAATAATAAATACCGCTTGTTTCTTGGTACTACTTCAGAAATGTATAAACAGAGGCATGGTTTAGTAAAACTGGCTGTGAACATTAAGATAAATGCAACATGAATTTGAAGAGCGTTCTAAGGACCTATAAAGAAACTCTCAGCAATCAAAATCTGATAATTTTAAGAAACTTTCAGTATTCAGCCAATTTATTAGTTTCGTATAAGAAATATGCGTATTTGAGAAAAAATATACCATCACCTATGTTATCTACTGTAACGTCTTCTTCTTTTAGAAATTTCTTAAAATACTATCTAAATGTGTAAAATTATCTCATTTTTGCAGATAATAGAATTTCGAAGCAAACAAAAACTCCTCCACTGTACTGAAAAACTGTTTACAGAAAAATTTTGTTACTCGAGCATCATGACTTTTCAGCATTAAGGCCGTGCTGCATCATGAAATACAAAGTGGATTTTTGGATTGCTTCGAAGCCACAATTGTGAAATAAATCATCGAAAATAAAGCATTAAAACCACAAATGAGGAAAGAATTATGCACTAGCTGCTTCGTCATCATGTTAGTGTGATTTTGGGCTCAGTTGCAGCTCGGAACCAGTCATGACAAGCTGGGCGAAGAACCAAATTGCGAAACAGCTGGCTAGGTAATGAGATATTTTAGGCCCAAATTGAACAGTCTGTATTTATTTTTAGTCTGTGTTTGAATATTGTCTCGCATTTTCAGCAGCAGATATTTTAGTCACATTCCAAAGCATTGGTTTTTGGTCTTGTAGCAAAATTATTCTCGCTTAATTTATCGCAAAGAGGATTACAATACAACCTACTTTTTGTGTTGCGTTCGATCTTCGATATTTTTAGGTTTGTTTTTGTACGAAAAAGTATCTGAGTTATTGGTGTCTATTATTGTTACGATAACGTCACAGCATGGGGAGGAAGCCAGATATTATTATTGTCTACTGGGCTGCTGTAAAGAACGGCAAGCATTCTGTGATTGCGCCAAATTTCATTTCAATAATATTGGCTGCGTCATCAGCTTGCTGCATCATTTATAACGGTACAGTATGGCAATTTATTATTTTCTTTTCATCTAGATCTACGTCACTACTGAGCAGGACCGATTATCGATATAATGCTCAGAGTGCAATAAACAAAAATAATTAGAAAAAGAGTACTAGAAGATGCCACCACTAACTAAGGCGACCGTCTCAAAAATGTTTGGTTAGTGTCGTCCGACCGACCGTCTTCGAAAAATGAAAAATATCAGAAATTTGGATCGGGCGTCTAAATTTTATATAGGAAAACAACAACGAAGATTTTTAGTTTTGTGTTTTTGTATTCAATAATACATTGTCCGAACTTAAAAATTTGGGAAAAATTGAAATTTGATCATATTGCCGGTCGGCCGATATTTTGCAATCAAAATGACACTAACCAAACATTTTTGAGACAGTCGCCTAATCAATGGTCAGATTGAACATCTATCAATTGAGAGGCTGAAATGGTGTTTTTGCTTTAAAGACCGACCATTGACCCGCATGCTTTGCGATTGTTTGTTTTTGTTTTTCAATACTTTCTGACAGTCAGAAACTACGGAGCTGTGGAAAGAAAAATCACTTACTTCGCGCAAAGCATGCTGTCAATGGTCGGTCTTTAAGACCAAATCAAAAAGATGAAAACTGAATAATATTTTACTTTGTGTATATATTTCATTTTTCATCAGAACGCCGGCCAACCAACATCCTTTGCAGAGAATGTTGTCATATATGCAAATGGCCACCGCAGTCGAAAGGCAACAAGCAAAGCGCGCAAAGGATGCTGGTTGATTGGTGTTCTTTAACATCCTCTCTCAAGTTTTGTATGAGTCAAATCGATACCCAGGATATCAACTGGCCTGGCCAGGTTGTTGCAAAGTGTGCACTGAAGAATTCTTTTCCAAACGATAAATGTGCATGGATGAGCTTTCAAAACTGTTTGTGGTATATTTCAAATTGTTTATAAAAAATACACACTTCAAGACATCATTGGCATGCTTGCAGATTTGAAGTGCCTGTGGAATTTCTTCCACGCGAGAGACAAAGTTAGCAGTCTGCATGGACCCCCAGTCTGCAGAGTATGGCAGTTCTTGATGAGATCTCACGCATACAAACCAATGAAGCATTTGGCGTTTCGGTGTGCAGGGCCTTTGGTTCCTTTGTTTTTAAAGTAGGGAACAAAAGATCTTGTTCAAAATCAGTGTGAACACAAAAATTAAGTAAAAAATCTTGTGCGTGCAGTTGCCACACTCTGCAGACTGGATGGACCCCAGGCTACCCCTGGGAATTAGATTATTTTTTCATTCTCAGTGGTCAAATTCCACCCTTAGCTAGACCCTCCCATCATCATTTTTACTATATATAAGAATTGAGCCCATCATCATCATTCTGTGTAATCAGTAGGAATGACGTGAATCTATATTCTTTTAGATTTGTCAAGAATTTAGACCCAAGCCAAATCAGTCTTAAGTTTTTAAAAGGAGAAGGCGAATTGACAAACTTGCAATTGAATGAACAAGTATTGACTGATCTCCTTGAGCTGCCTCCATGGCTGCAATTGAGAAAGGCAACATGCAACCGCATCTGTGCAAAGGTAAGTAATTCATACGCTGTTATCTTTTATAGCAATGAGTTATTTGCACTGATCGGGGCAAATAATTTGGTATGACAAAAATGAGGTTTCTCAATGCAAAGCACTGGTTAAGCCACCGCACTCCTAGCCTGCGTGCAGACCCATTGTCAGGGTCTGCGCAGTTGTGAGCCAAAGCTTGCCGCTGATTCCAGATTTCTGGAAAATATCTTATGCAGTACCACAAAAGACCATGTACTGTAATTATGCAACTACACGAAAACATGCGGTGGTGAATCACAGGGAAATCAAAATGGCGCACTACAGCAAAGAAACAGTCATCTCTTTGGAAAATTTTGACGAAGCTACTGTATATATATGAATTTGAGAACCACAATTTATTAATTTCAAAATATAGCAAAAAGTTTCAGATCGTATTTCAGATGGTTTCATGTTGCTTTGAAAAACCCACTGCCAAATGGCAGCTCCTGCTTTTATGTAGGTAGGTCTTGTGATGAAGAATGTAAAAATCTTGTCACTGAGCCATGCAAACCTATTCTGTCTGACATAAGCGTACGAGCCGGGGGTGCTGGGGGGGCGGCAGCCCCCCCAACATTCGACAAATTTAGAAAAATCTGCCTATTTCGGGCAATAATCCGCCGTAAGTCGGGCAAAAAATTTCGTTAACAATAGACTTTTCATCAGGCAGCCCCCCTAGATTTTTTCTTCCCGTACGCTTATGCTGTCTGATAACAATCACATACAAAAAAATAAAGACTTTTGAAAAGTATAAGACAATATTTCAAAAGGCGAGAATGTTAAAGACCCTTTGTCAACCAACAAAGCAGCCCCTGTATTTTATGGAGCCTTCCTCTTGTTTGTCAACATCGCGCCTGCGTAGGAACATATTTTCTGTGTCAGAAAATAAATATTGCGCAGCTACGTAACTCTTTGTTGTCTAATGTTAATGTAACTCTTTATGTCTCTACGTAATACCTGCATCATACAACAAGGAGAGGTTGGCTTAGGCCTTAGCCGTGTTTGCAATATGCATACTCAAAGGAGGCCACTGTTTGTCAACACTAATTTGACAACACTGGATTTGTTGGTTGACAAAGGGTCTTTAAATCCATGCAAATAAATTCAAAAGATCTCATCAAATTATGCCTTTATGTTCATTAATCTGTCTGGTGCCTTAACAATCAGTTGATACACAAACAATGCTTTTCAAGAAAATGCCCAGGAGAAAGATACAACAGCCATAGAAAAGCAGTGTTGAGGAATGAAAAGGACAGTATTATCTAAGATTTTAGGCAGAAATCCATGATTGGGCGGAGAAATTTTGAATTACTTATTACCAGGCTGTCAGGATAAATATATGAGAAGGCCCGGCAAGCTTTGGCTTGTAGTTGTGCAGACCCTTTCCTCATTCGAACAATGGGTCTGAGATGATTGTGATTGGTAGAAATTTTAAGTTAACAACATTTGGCTTAAAAAATATGGGGTGCTTGCTGTAGCCTTCTGTGTTTCTTCTTTAATAATCAGCTATTCCAAATGAGATGAAAAGCAGCATAACTATTGATTTCAATGTCTTATTTTATCTCCTCAGATTCACTGGACAAGTTTGAAAACAGATCCAATCAAACTGGTATGAAAATATGCTTACTTTTCAGTTTTATCTTCCATCCATACTCCTATAGTATTTGGACGATTGAATGCTCTGTTTCATGATTGTCATGATTTCAAAACCTTTTAATTTCAAACTCTTTGGTTGAAAATTTCAAACAGGCCTTTAAAAATTGATCATGCTGTGTTACATAAGCATGTACTGTAACAACTAAACATGGGTCAGAATCAAGTAGTTCATTTTTTGAAGCTAAAGAATTCAGGCCCTGCAACAGGGGGAGTGCTCAGATGCACAGGCAAGGTTATCTTGTTGATTTCATGAGAGTAATTGATGATGCATGCAAATCTTACTTGTTCTTTGCAGAAGAACAAAATACTGTCTGTCCATCGATGTCAATGATAGTGGGTGTCTCAAAAAGGGTTACAGATATGAAGATGATTAAGCCTGGCAATGAGCTTTTAGACACATCCAAAATATTTTTNTGAATAATCAAAACATCATGTATCCATGCTGAACTGTTTTTGTAACAGTTTTCCACGAAAACTTGCTGGAGTTTCAGCTATGCATCCAAAGGCACGGTCGTCTCATAAACTTTGTTTCACTGGGCCTTGCGGCATGCACTGTAATGGCTTCGCCCAAAAATACCTGCTACACTGCTACACCATGTTAGGTAAACTTATGATGGTACTGCCCTGACATTCCGGTATAAGGGCGTAAAGGGTATGTCCTTATCCATGATTCTAATGTTGATGAAAACAGTTTTACAGTACTGCGTCTACTTTGGGTTCATCGTGATAATAAGTTTTTGGCAACCAGGTGAATGATAATTTTGAGAACTATTCTGCTCTTCAAGAACTAATTCCCTTCTGATGTGAGTAAAACAAGAAAACCTTTTCCTCCCCATTTCTTGGATTTAAATTGCGTAAACAAAGCAGGCCAGAATTTTATTGAATAAGCAGTATTGAAGTTACTTTTTGCGATTTATTCGCTCTGGACAATTGAAAAATATGTTACTTTGTTTGAGGTAAGAATGTCTCTAAGACCTCAAGATTATATTTAGATTTTCTTACCATGGGAGGCACTATTAATCCATGCCATTAGGGACAAGTTTCCTACACAATTTCATTGCTAGTTCTTTATATGACATAGCATGAGATTGCATAATTAAAAAGTAGAAATATCAATTTAGACGTTGTTGAACAAAATATACGCCTGCTGGACCAATCAAATGCATTAAGGCTAATTTCCAGTCTGTGGAATTTTCCGAGCGGACGGGAATTCTATTGTTTACAAGAGAAAAGGTTGCTTTGGATTTGAATGGGGAATTACGCACGAGTATCCTTTTACTGTATAAAATTCCACCTTCTCAGAAAATTCCACTGACTGGAAATCAGCCTTTAGGCTCCCAAGGTGAAGGTGAAGGTGAAGTTGCGTTTTTTAGCGCCAAGCGCTGGGATTGCAGAAGTAGAGAAGACCTAATCGAGTCTGCGACCCTTTGTCATGACGCTCAAATGGTGGGGCTCTACCTGGGATCGAACCCTATCCGCCTGACTGTTCTGGCTGCAAAGTCAGAGGATTACACCACTGTGCCACAACACCTTCAAATATCATTTTATGAACTACAGTAAGATTTCAGTACTAAGAAACTTACTGATAAGAAACAAGAGGCTGATGTTTTTGGTTATGATCCGGCCAATAATAGCAATACAGTGTAGTGAATGAAGAAACTAATGACAAATAGAACTACCTTAAAATTTATAAATGGTTTAGGATAGAACATTCAGGATCAAAGACGATTTCTTTCGAGTTTGATACAAACTATCGGGTGTCCCAAAAAAGTACTCCTGTTTAAAAAATCACCTAAACTTTATTATCACACTTATCATAAAATTTTCTTTTTGATTTATTTTGTCAATAACCAAAAATATTTAAAGAGGATAAAATGTTTATTTTCAATACTTTAAGGTTAAAAAATTACACGTTGAAAAACCTCATTTTGAGCTATACTTTTCAAGTAAAAAAGTCAATCTTGCCTAAGAGTAAATATTTTATATAAAGTTTCATTGCATTGATCTTTCGTTTTAGTCACCACAAGAAGGCTCGATCCCAATCCGCTTAATCACCAACAATTCAGCAATCCGGATTACGATTAAGAAGCGACTGAATGATTGCTCGTTAGTTTCATCGAGATTGGAAATAATCCTGGATGACATCTTATGGATCCTTACCCAATCACAGCTACTCAAACTATCATCATTTGTTCATTTCCTGCTGAAGGTAAGGCAGAAATTTTTACCAATGGCCACTCATAGTGAAGCCCCTAGAGACCACGCCCCGACAGGTGGCACAACAACAACAACGCAACGGAGAAGCAGCAGTCAATATCAAGGACATGGTCAAGGCCTAAGTCTGAATAAACTCTTCACAGAAAACGATGTTGAGGAGACTTCTTATCATTTAAAGACGAATCGAATCGATCTGCATTTATGTGATGATCAAACTTTGCAGGGAACAGGACTTCCAAAACAACCTAGCACAAAATCAAACGATGCAGGAGCGCTGATGATTTCAATAAGTAATTTCCGACTTGATCACTACCCGTATCATATTGCTGGGCTGAGAAGAAAAGTGAACCGGAATGATGATGATGCGTTATTCAGTAGAAGACAATGGGCACAACAATTGTTTGATTTCTTCTTGAAGAATGAGGGAAAGCAAATCAACCAGCTCGCTGGTCAGGTAACTTTACTATACCTTATTATAGAAAATTACCGATGCACAAAAAGTGAATTAGAAAAATTCGCGTTTATTTAAGTTGTGTATCTTTTGTTTACCTTTGATTTCGTGTACCTTTCTTAACATCTCAATGTCACAGTCAGTAGTATCTTGGTAACTTTTAGATAGGTCAAGACCTTTGACTGTCTTCAAATCTAGTGTTGTTCAAGTCGTTGATGTTGTTCTGTTTTTACACATTACACATTGTGTAGAAGAAAATTTTGCACATTGTGTCAAAGAAAGAAACTCTTTGTGAAATTGTTGGTCGGTTGTCAATCCGGTGTGGATTGAATTTTAAAATTATATGGAAAGAGTTCGGTCCTGTGCATATTCTTAATAGCCAAGAAGCGGAATCTAGCCCTGTGTGACCATGTGTGACCAAACTGTCCAGCAAGACTAACTGCGTAGTGGATTTTCTTTTTGCCTTAAATAATGAGAAGAAGTATGTGTCGGATTGGCAACTGATAAACCATTTTGCAAACGGCCTGAGTTCTGCCTATAGTTTTTGTTAAAGGGGTTCCGTCTCCAAATTTCGGTCGAAACGGCGGTTATGCAGTTTTTTGATAGGCAATATCACGCAGACTTTCATCTTTTTTTCAAAAATGAAAGGGTTATTTTAAAGATAAATTCTTGTAATTCACAGAGGAAGAAGCCAGACATTCATATCTTTTACGATTGCTTGGGTATAAGTGGATTTTTAAGGGTCGCTTTTTGGTGGCTGTTTGAAGACACCAAACAAACTGCAGAAGATAATGGACACTACCTACAACAATGGTGTTTACAGATTTGTTTACATTTTGGCAACGGAGCCCCTTTAGTAGTAGTTTTTAGTCTTAAATTAGCACTTTATTTTCTCTTAAAGCAATCAAGAAACGCACAACATTACAGACGCCCTCTGATGTACGAGAGTTTCTTTCTGATTTCATGCACGAAGTTTGTGATAATGGAAGTAAGCACGAATGATAAACAAGACACGAAACCATTTTTATCATCTGACAAAGAGGCATTGTTTCTGCCTGAAGATATGAATGCATTTCTACTTGACTTCACGTCGTACTATTTCATTGGCTACAGCAATTTACCAGGTTTGTATATCTTCATTTTTTCATTTCATTCATTTCATTTTTACTTATTTAGGCACGGTAGCCCAGTCAGTCCATCAGAACTTCTTTTCAGGGGGCCGTGGCAAAAAACATCTACAAATTAAAAAGATACTACATAATATTAATAAAATAAGCATAATCTTTGAGTGAAATCTTCTGTAAAATTTCGAAACATGTCTTGGCACTGAAGTTTCCAGTGTGCCAAGAAGTATTTTAGAGACTGTTCTTGTATCAATTCCTTTGACGCCCCAAAAGTAGCGATTAGATGTGCTTATAAACCCATTATCATTTATTGCGGCGGAGCCGCAAATCTATTCGAGTTGAATCAGATCGACTTAATGGATGTATGCGGGGGTCAAAGGTCAAACGGGTCAAACGTCACAAGCAGTGGTAACAANCGTCAGTCCATCAGAACTTCTTTTCAAGGGGCCGTGGCAAAAAACATCTACAAATTAAAAACATACATAATATTAACAAAATAAGCATAATATTTGAGTGAAATCTTCTGTAAAATTTTGAAACATGTCTTGACAGCTTGACACTGAAGTTTCCAGTGTGCTAAGAAGTATTTTAGAGACTATTCTTGTATCAATACATTGACGCCCCAAAAGTAGCGATTAGATGTGCTTATAAACCCATTATCATTTATTTAGTTTTATTCCGAAGACCCTTTCGTTAAAGGGGAATCCACATGGGTATATTCAGTTGCCGCTATAACTAGGCCAAAGAAAACGCCTACACCCATTGTTCCTTTAGCTACATAATGAAACTGCACGTGCCAAAGTTATCAAATACAATAGATTATATTTTCAACTTGGCCCGGGCCAGCTTTAACTATCTCTATTCCCTTTAAAGTTGTGTACATTGAAAGTTAGTTGGGAGCATACTGTATAACCGTATGACCAGTTACTGTCATACTGACATTTCATCAAGGTTAAGCGAGAGATTATTTCACCCTAATCTCTGGTGCTTCTCACAATGGATAGTCTCTACCGTTCGGTAAGCGCTGCAGAGATATTTTGCTCACCCATGTTTTGTGAGCAGAATAAGTTCAGCCGATTTTGTTGCTAGGTTTTATTTTGTGCTAGGTTTTATTTTGTAGTCTCCGATCTTTGCGTATACTTCAAATATTTGCAGAAAATTAGTGAGGTATTTAACCATTGTCTCAAAGAATTCTAATCAAACATCACTTACAGGTAGGTCTCGTTTGATTGGGAAATTCTACTTCGTAGTTGTCGGTAAATTGTGTTTTTCATTACCAGAATAACGACCAATGAGAACAGTTCTGTAGATGTATTGTCCATTCGCATCAATAACCCACGCCACGTTTGTCTATAAAACTACTAGAAACAATATTACTTTTATATTTCTAAGTGCTGATTTACGTTTTTCTTCAATTGCAGTTCCTCCGTCGAATATGTTTTTGAAAGTCAATCCAGTGAAGCTCACATTTCATCCACTGACTTGCATTTGGCTGAACAAATTTGTTCAGAGTGTAATTGCGGGACTTGTAAGTTTTCTAATATTTGTGATCTAATGATGTAGTACTGATGATGTGATTACTAATAGTGATGTATAGTGATTACTAATAGTGATTACTAATATCTTCGTAATGATGTAATACTTTGTTTGATTTATGGGATGAGTCGAAGAAGTTTCGGCATCTGCTAAAATCATTTATCATAAATTATGCACTTTTTTAATGAGCCATGCATTAATTTTACAGAGTAAAAGCTAACAAAGAGCTGACAGCTTATTTCACTAAAATCTATCTTGCCCTTCTAAAGTTATTGCTCAATAGTAGCGTGCTGGAAAGTCGACGTGCAGGTTGATGGTTCGAGTCCCCGCCCTGTCAAACCTACTGCGTAGAGTGATGAGAGTCGCCAACTCTCAGTATTAGACAATAACGCTAAAGATGGCGGCTCCAAAGACTCTGCTGTGTTTTGCTGCAAAGCATGCTGGTAAAAAGCTCCCTGACGACCACCTAACGACGTAAAAACTTCGGTCTGCCGTTTCGACTAGCTAGCTTGATTTCGAATCGACCTTGAATTCGAATGCAACATGTTTCGAAAGGAAACCTTTCCAAAGCAGAAAAAAAGTAAAGTTTTGATTCGAATTGAAGTTTTAATTAAAGATTCGCATTCGAATTACAAAAGTTTCCTATTTGTTTACATTGATTACTTGTTCCGAACTTTACCACATCTAGCTAGTCGAAAGGGCAGACCAACATTTTTATGTCATTAGGTGGTCGTCAGGGAGCTTTTTACCAGCATGCTTTGCGTGGCTGCCATCTTTAGCGTTATTGTCTATTCCAAGCTAAAGGAATCACGAGGTGTGGTTACATCGAGAGGAAGGTCCAGGACACTGCTCCAATAAGCTTATCTTCTCAGTGTCCTAAAACTACCTTCTGATGCTGAGGTAGAAATAAATAAAAGAGATGAAGTTATTAAAAAGTTAGCTTGGAATCTCTTCCTAAAAGTTACAGTCACTATCCAACGTTCAAAGAAACGAAAGATGTTCTGGGATTTCTTGCCCAATGGTTTTTATACTTGATCAAATCGTTGGACTATGCATTAAGNAAAAAGATACTACATAATATTAATAAAATAAGCATAATCTTTGAGTGAAATCTTCTGTAAAATTTCGAAACATGTCTTGGCACTGAAGTTTCCAGTGTGCCAAGAAGTATTTTAGAGACTGTTCTTGTATCAATTCCTTTGACGCCCCAAAAGTAGCGATTAGATGTGCTTATAAACCCATTATCATTTATTGCGGCGGAGCCGCAAATCTATTCGAGTTGAATCAGATCGACTTAATGGATGTATGCGGGGGTCAAAGGTCAAACGGGTCAAACGTCACAAGCAGTGGTAACAAAGCATCCCTTGTTTTGTGGAATGTTTATTTGTCTGATTTCATTTGTGGAGACGAAACAGCCTATTTTGGTATAAAGAGCGGTAAACAAGATTTCAGCTGTGGTGACGAAACAACTTTCATGGGTGATAGAAATTTTTAATGATAACAGTCGTAGCTGAAGGATTTTTGAGAGGGGCATTGATCTTTTATGTCAACAGAACTGACTGCAACTTCACTGCAAGAACGAGCGGGTCACAAGACAGGTATCTAACGCACGGCCTCCTCCTTGTAATGCCAACAGAACTAGACAGGCCTGTTATTAATAACTGTTCCATAATTTGCCTCTGCTCGATTCCAATACTCAAAACGCCGCACTCACTAACTGTCGTTATTTCTAGTTTAGTTTTATTCCGAAGATCCTTTCTTTAAAAGGAATCGACATGGGTATATTCAGTTGCCGCTATAACTACAATCTTGGCCAAAAAAAGCTGGGACATAGGCAAATTTCAGTGTTGTCACGATGTTTCCTAAAATATCGAGAAGAAATCGAACGTTTCGGACCTTGTGATCCCCCTTCCCCTAATTCAATGTTGGCTAGGTCGAATGGCGTTTGATTCAAGCAACATTGAAATGGGGGGAGCGGGGCGAACGGAATCAAAGGCCGAAGTAGTGCAATTTTGTGATTTGTCCCCAGTATTTTGACCAAGATTGTAAGCCAAAGAAAACGCCTACACCCATTGTTCCTTTAGCTACATAATGAAACTGCACGTGCCAAAGTTATCAAATACAATAGATTATATTTTCAACTTGGCCCGGGCCAGCTTTTAGCTATGTCTATTCCCTTTAAAGTTTTATACATTGAAAGTTAGTTGGGAGCATACTGTATAACCGTATGACCAGTTACTGTCATACTGACATTTCATCAAGGTTAAACGAGAGATTATTTCACCCTCTGGTGCTTCTCACAATGGATAGTCTCTACCGTTCGGTAAGCGCTGCAGAGATATTTTGCTCACCCCATGTTTTGTGAGCAGAATAAGTTCAGCCGATTTTGTTGCTAGGTTTTATTTTGTGCTAAAGAACACTGCAGCAAATTAGTCTCCGATCTTTTGCGTGCACTTCAAATATTTACAGGAAATTAGTGAGATATTTAACCATTGTCTCAAAGAATTCTAATCAAACATCACTTACAGGTAAGTCTCGTTTGATTGGGAAATTCTACTTCGTAGTTGTCGGTAAATTGTGTTTTTCATTACCAGAATAACGACCAATGAGAACAGTTCTGTAGATGTATTGTCCATTCGCATCAATAACCCACGCCACGTTTGTCTATAAAAGTACTAGAAACAATATTACTTTTATATTTCCAAATGCTGATTTTCGTTTTTTTTTTCAATTGCAGTTCCTCCGTCGAACATGTTTTTAAAAGTCAATCCAGTGAAGCTCACATTTCATCCACTGACTTGCATTTGGCTGAACAAATTTGTTCAGAGTGTAATTGCAGGACTTGTAAGTTTTCTAGTATTTGTGATCTAATGATGTAATACTTTGCTTGATTTATGGGATGAGTCGAAGAAGTTTCGGCATTTGCTAAAATCATTTGATCGTAAATTATGCAGTTCTTTTAATGAGCCATGCATTTTTTATTTACAGAGTAAAATCTACCTTAGATCTTTTTTTTCTTTACACACATCTACAAATTTACAATTTAACAATCAAATTTACGAATAACGATACCATAGGGAGTATGATGTACATGTCAACCCAGTGACCTTTACAATTAAAGAAATACAAAGATATACCTTTGCCAATACCAAAGCTTCTGCTGGTTTCTGTTTAGGGAGAACCGTTTAGGTCGACAAATATAGATGCTATCTGCTCGAGTCAAATTTGAAATTTTGTGACAGATTCATTATGTTAAAGCAAGGTTGAAAGAGAAGGATGAAAAAAAGAAACTTTTATTACATGGATCTGTATTTGCTGGTGCTACAAGAAACGTTCTGATTTATGTATGAATTTTACTGTTGATTCCAAAATTTTTTATTGTGATTATGCGAAAAATTTTTTGCGAAAGCATTAACTTAGATCTGACAGCTTGTTCCCTTCTAAAGTTATTGTTCAGTAGTAGCGTGCTGAAAATCCGACGTGCAGGTTGATGGTTCGAGTCCCCGCCCTGTCAAACCTACTGCGCAGAGTGATGAGAGTCGCCAACTCTCAGTAATTCCAAGCTAAAGGAATCACGAGGTGTTGTCACATCGGGAAGAAGGTCCAGGACACTGCTCCACTAAGCTTAGCTTCTCAGTATCCTAAAACTACCTTCTGATGCTGGGGTAGAAATAAATAAAACAGATGAAGTTATTAAGAAGTTAGCTTGGAATCTCTTCCTAAAAGTCACTATCCAATGTTCAAAGAAACGAAAGATGTTCTGGGATTTCTTGCCCAAAGGTTTTTATCACGGAATCAAATCGTTGGACTATGCATNCCCTGTCAAACCTACTGCGCAGAGTGATGAGAGTCGCCAACTCTCAGTAATTCCAAGCTAAAGGAATCACGAGGTGTTGTCACATCGGGAAGAAGGTCCAGGACACTGCTCCACTAAGCTTAGCTTCTCAGTATCCTAAAACTACCTTCTGATGCTGGGGTAGAAATAAATAAAACAGATGAAGTTATTAAGAAGTTAGCTTGGAATCTCTTCCTAAAAGTCACTATCCAATGTTCAAAGAAACGAAAGATGTTCTGGGATTTCTTGCCCAAAGGTTTTTATCACGGAATCAAATCGTTGGACTATGCATTAAGTACGCAATTCTGGGACACATGGTCCTGTCTTTCAAAGCAAGGCGAGACTTTCGATGTCATGAAACCAGACTTGCTTTGCAATTGTCTTTTTCTCATGAATTGAATTTGTATTTTGTGTTATATCCAGGAATGGACAAAAGAGTTTATGGCAAAGGAAACTGGACCACCAGAACATCTAGATATGAGGATTGAAGCGCTGATGCCTCAGGTAAGTTTCACTTAATCATTTTGAATATTTTCTTATTTGGTAGCATTCGTGGCAGTCATTCGATATCCTGTTATATAGACTGTTATTTGTGCATCACGTGCATCTTTTAGAGATGCCTCGAGTATCCATCCATGAAAGTCATCTGATAAAATACAAAAGTCTCTTCAGAACAAAGAGAATTTTTACGATCAGTACAACCATCAAATCCACCAGAAGCTGTTACGTCAGTAATCTTCTATTGAGAAGTGACCTTGGAAGAGTTGGAAGATTTAAAGGGGGAGATCTTGTTAGCATGAATAAAAGGGCCAATGTCAACGAGCTAAGTTTTTGGAATGTCTCGTGTGCAAAAAAATCAAATGAGTTAATAGACAAACTACATTTTACACATATTTTACACAGTACATTCTTCAGGGGCAGATAAGAAAGGAGTTGTAAGTTACCAATTGATTTATTTTTATCTTACTCTTGACCTGTAAGGTTTCTCTCCCTCCTTGATTATTCAGGTAACAATGCCATGCGCCACAGAGCCTAATCTACCCCACCAAGAAGACAGACCCAAAGCCTTGCAAATACAAGTATCACAAGCTGTCGTATCAAATTCTCGCATCGGAGTTGCGACTTCTCAGTCCGACCTTTTGATGGATGTACAGAATGCGCTTGCTTCGAAGCTGTACCCAAAGAATTCATCATTTCCAAATGAAGCTGACGACTATGGTCCACTACCTAATGAGTATTGGGTAAATGACTATAGCATTGTTCATAGAAGATTCCTTTCAGCGTTCCACAGAGATGCTGCTGTGAATCGAGAGCCAAATAGTGCACTTCGAGAAAGATCTGCTACTACACCAGTAGGTCTTAATCGTGATAGAGCAAACCAAAATGGGTCAACAGATGGCCGAGTCAGAAGTGTCTCCCAGGCAAGAGTCATTGATGATCCAAGACTTATTTGGTGCATCTGGTGTGAGCAGATCTGGGTCGATTTTGTTGGGATTGAGAAGTCATACAGCCGTCCTGTGACGCTCATTGATGCAGTCCCAATCCGTTTTTGGCTCAGTTTACCCATAGTCATTCCAAAGGCGAGCAATGTTGTTAATCTTAACAACAGTGTAAACACTGCAGAAAGTCCTCAAGTTCATGAGGATACTTCACAGAGGACGCAGAGGGGTTCAGCAGACAGACTTCAGGAGCCACCACGAAGGCACCATACCAAGACTGGTTCTACGGCCTCCCTCCCTGCAACAATGACATTATCACATGTGGCTGCTTCGGTAAGTAGTGCTGATTCTGACAGTTCTTTGTCTGTAGAAAGCTCAAACAGTAACACATTAGACTTCGAAGATGGGCTTGTAAAAATCGGTAAATTACGTCAAGCAGCTGCAAACGAGGCCACGCACAAGACTGATTTAAGACGAATGATGTCGTCATCTTCACCAGAAGACTTCGTAGACCACCCATTAAGAACGAGTTATTCCGAGACTGATTTGATCCCGACCACACATACGTCACCGCAGCACGGTGAGGACACCACCTCACTGCAAAATTTCGGAGGGGGAACAGGCCCACCTCCACCTTATTCCCCATCTTCCCCATCTTCCTCGTCTCATCTTGGAACCAGAGCACTTAGCCCACAAAGTGGATCGGCAGAGTCGCTTCCACCGCTGTATAGCCAGCTTCCTGCTTATGATACATTAATGAATACAGGAGGTGCCACCTCACAAGACGAGCAGGCGCCACCATTGCCTACAAAAGTCACCGAAGACATAAGCAGCTTTTTCACATCAGAATCGGAAACCAACGCTCAGAAATCCACCGATCAGACTAAAAAGATCCCAACAATCGGCAGTATTCTGCAAGTTGCGAAACCAACGAACTTGCAACTCGATCATTTCCAACTTGTTTTCTTGCTACGACTGCAGGAAATGCTGGCTGACGTTGCCGAAAAAGTATCCGAAGATACATTGCAGTTTCAGACGTTGACGTCACCAGTTCATAAAGAGGTTGTTAAAGGCGGCAGTTTTTCGTTGCATCTGAGTGTCCCCAGTGTGGATATCAATATCGTGTTACCACCTTCAAATGGGGTCCATGATGAGCAATTGATGTCGTTAGAGGATAGGATTAAAGCACAGAAATTAACGAGGTTCATTGACTTATTAAAACTTGCGGAGAATAGTTCAGATCATGGGAACGATAATGGTGCAAGTGACAATGGAAAGGGTGTTAATGATGGGAAAAGCGAAAATGGAAATGAGAATCAGGAAAATTTTACGACAACATCTACGTCGGATTTGCAGACTTCGAGTGATTCTGAATTTTCGATAAATTCCAAAGCTGAGACAGGTTCGAGTACATCGAGTAACCGTAATAGTACGCAGATGATATCTCCTGCAAGGAGTGATTGTAATGGCGACGCAAACCCAGTTAGAGATGAGTTAAGCCCTAATGAGCGTGGAGATACAACGATGAATTCATCAGAATCAAAAGTCCGCAGCCTAAAACCTAGACTCTCGGAACATGTAACCAGTGATATCGAGGACTCTAGCGGTATTTCTAGTGCTACAGACAGCCCGCCTTCATCTGCACGTGATTCCATTGCGAGTGATCCTTTAAAGGACGCTGGGGAGCAGTCAACAAATTTCGATGTCCCATCAAACCCTGCTGATCATGTGACTCTTTCAGATGATAATGCAGATGAGAGAGAAGATGATTACGAGGACGAATTGGAAATGTGTGAGTCCGAGGCTCGTTTGCGCACAATTTTAAGAGACGTTGAGATGAATGAAATAGGGATCCAAACAGATGCAGAACCGCCTGTTGCGCCCACTTACGATACGTATAAAGATAAGGAAGTTTCTGTTTTGTGTTTGAAATGCAAAGATATTCGATTAGGAATTCAAAGTGAAAACCCAAACTCTGTTGTCAAAGTTACGATTGGAACAATTACATTAGAAGACAAGGGACATACAACTTACGCAATGACACTTGATCACAGGTTGTCCACTGCGAAAAGAAATGCCGGCAAAGATCAAGATTTTACTTTGTTGGACTCAAAACCTCAGATAGCCATTAGAATGTTATCAGGACCAGTTGCGGAGGAGTTCGCAGAAGAAGGAGCTGAAATGGGATTCGCTCATGTTAAGGTAAATGGCCTTGAGGCGTCATTGCTGCTTAGTAACGCTGAGAATCTTGGTGAATTCGTAGAGGATGAGTATCTGTTAAAAAAGATGCCTGCAATGATTGAATTAGAGAATTTAGGAATGCAACTTCTGGATGACAAACCGAGAAAATATCTAGCAGCACCGTTGCCCCCACCGATGGAAATTTGCATTGAGCGATTATGTGTGCTTACGTCAGCCAGTGGCAAGATATCCATTGCTAATCGAACTGAAAATGAACAGGAGTGTCCCTGTAATTGCGGGCATGGATCCCTGAGGAACACCTTAACCAGCATTGATCAATATGAAACTTCACTGTTGGCAAATGGAACTGCCGATACCAGGCCACGACCAGAAGACCAGCTAAATGACTCAACAGCTGAGAATGAAAGATTAATTGACGATATGAAGCTAGCTATGCGAGAATGGTAAGCTNGCAACTTCTGGATGACAAACCGAGAAAATATCTAGCAGCACCGTTGCCCCCACCGATGGAAATTTGCATTGAGCGATTATGTGTGCTTACGTCAGCCAGTGGCAAGATATCCATTGCTAATCGAACTGAAAATGAACAGGAGTGTCCCTGTAATTGCGGGCATGGATCCCTGAGGAACACCTTAACCAGCATTGATCAATATGAAACTTCACTGTTGGCAAATGGAACTGCCGATACCAGGCCACGACCAGAAGACCAGCTAAATGACTCAACAGCTGAGAATGAAAGATTAATTGACGATATGAAGCTAGCTAATGCGAGAATGGTAAGCTTGGAACAAGAAAGAGACGCCATTTTGAAAGTCGTTGAAAAACTGCAACAAGAGTTGATGTGGTCAAATCACGAGAACGAAAAATTGTCGGATAAAGTAAGGAACTATCGAATGTATGTTAAAAGCTTAGGTAAAGGATGATTTTTATCGCAGTGTACGTTACAGGGTGGCTCAGGAAAACTTTGGTTGTTTGGAGGGCTGCATGGTAAAGCTGTTAGGTAATTTTTAGTTATAGTAAATTGTTTGCCTTGTCCTTTCCCAGTGGGCAAACAACATGGATAAGACGTTGAAAATGCATTGACTCTCGAAGTTACGTTTACGTTGTAAATGAAACGTTGAAAATTTTGCTTCAATCACAGTCCTTCAAAACAGGCCTAAAATCCTTGATGAAATTTGCTAGCAATCCAGCCTCATGATAATAGAAAATAAAAAACTAAAAAGCGGAAAGACAGTCGTAAGTGGATACGGTTATGTAGCAGCCTCTTCAAATACCTAGTAAATGTTTGAGCGACAAGAGAGACCGATAGAATTTGGTTATGACAGCTCTTCGGCTAAATTGCTAGCAAATTTGATCATGGATTTTAGCCCTGTTTTGAAGCATTTTGAGATGAAGTATGTTTTATGAAAGCTTTGTATTGTGAGGACAATACGACCAATTTTGGCAAGCTAATTTTCCTAGATTTGAGATGAAGCATTTTTATAAAATCACTTGTAATTTGCGAACGATGCGACTGATTGTGACAAACTAAATTATCTTATCTAAGTTGATACGTTAGGACTCAAGCATTATCAGTTTATAGGAATCTGATAAATGTTTTGAGAGCTACAGGCTTTCAAACGTCTGTACATTTTTTTGACTAGCCTGGTAGAAATCTTACCAATATTTGAATTTCTGCGTCAGCTTTACAACGTAGTTATTGGCAATTCCTATTACAAGTCGTACAACAGCTTTTACTTTGCATCTCTTCAAACGACTGAAATTGTTCAGGTTATCGAATATTGGTCCAAGGTGCTAAAGAATTCTTGTAATAAGTCACAGTCGTATGCACCGTCAAATTTATCTGGCTGAATACAACACATTACTTACCTCACTAATGACTAATGAAGTATCTCGAGACAGTGAAAATCCGACAAAGCTCTCAAATCAAACTATTTTTTGTTTTTTGTCTGCACAGACTAGGTTAGTTACTCCCAAGAGTCTTGATATCTCGAACATGACCTCACAAGAATTACTCGATACCGTGAAGCTCTATTAAGCCCGGGGGGGGGGTGCTTTTTTAATTAGACTCCAGAGGGGAGCTTAAAAGAGAGGGTGCTTATTGATGAGGTCAAATGACAAAGCTAGAAATGATAGCTTTATCTGTCTTTTACCTCTGATTTTTCAGAATCAACATGCAATTTTATGAGTCAAATACGCAAATTCAACGCCGTTTTAATCTAAAGCAATATAAAAATTTAGATTTATATTGTTTGGCTAGATAAATGGAAACCGTTGGTAACCTCTTTCATTAGAGGGGGGTAATAGAGGGGGCTCCTCTTAGTTACAACTTTGGCTCAGAAGGGAGATTATACTAGAGAGGGGGGCTAAATAGAGCTTTTACGGTATTTTGAAAATTGCCCCGATTTATAACTGAAACACTTGTATATCTCCTGATAACTCGAACTTATCCGTTTTGTCTCCCGTTAGAGTTTGAGTTATCGACGTTCAAATTTTCATCGGGTAGGAATCTCAGTCAGATAAATTTCATGGTGTAAAATTAACTAGTAATGTGTTTCGTACTATTAAAGTCTATTAAATTCCTTAAATGATAAGATTTCGAACATTTCCTTAAATGATAAGATTTTGAATATCTTTCTTAATTTTAGAGTGTGAAACTTAATTTAATATGCTGAAACGTCGTGCAGTAGGTACTTTTTGTTGGGTCTACTAAGGATATTGGATAAACAACGGGAAGGGTTGTCCGTTCAGCAAGGTGACCAAATGAGCTACATCTTAAAAAGGGCTCCGTCTCCAAATTTCGGTTAAAACGGTGATTTTGCAGTTTTTTGATAGGCAATATCACACAGACCTTCATCTTTCTTTCGAAATGAAGTCGATATTTTGAAGATAAATCCTTGTACTACACAGAGGAACAAACCAAACATTCATATCTTTTACGATTGCTCGGATATAACTGGATTTTTAATAGTCACTTTTTGGTGGCTTGGAGAAGCCACCAAACAAACTGCAAAAGACAATGGACACGTGCCTGAAACAATGGTGTTTACAGATTTGTTTACACTTTGGCGACCCCTTCTTACGGTACGGTGTCTGGTATTGCCTGTGAATCCTCGATAAGCGATATTTGTATCTGTTTGTATTTGATCCAGATACGTTTCAAGGTTACTTTTATAAGAGCATAGAAGAGAAAGTAGGNCGAACATTTCCTTAAATGATAAGATTTTGAATATCTTTCTTAATTTTAGAGTGTGAAACTTAATTTGATATGCTGAAACGTCGTGCAGTAGGTACTTGTTGTTGGGTCTACTAAGGATATTGGATAAACAACGGTAAGGGTTGTCCGTTCAGCAAGGTGACCAAATGAGCTACATCTTAAAAAGGGCTCCGTCTCCAAATTTCGGTTAAAACGGTGATTTTGCAGTTTTTTGATAGGCAATATCACACAGACCTTCATCTTTCTTTCGAAATGAAGTCGTTATTTTGAAGATAAATCCTTGTACTACACAGAGGAACAAACCAAACATTGATATCTTTTACGATTGCTCGGATATAATTGGATTTTTAATAGTCACTTTTTGGTGGCTTGGAGAAGCCACCAAACAAACTGCAAAAGACAATGGACACGTGCCTGAAACAATGGTGTTTACAGATTTGTTTACACTTTGGCGACCCCTTCTTACGGTACGGTGTCTGGTATTGCCTGTAAATCCTCGATAAGCAATATTTGTATCTGTTTGTA
This sequence comes from Aurelia aurita, assembly GCA_004194415.1. Lineage (NCBI taxonomy): Eukaryota > Metazoa > Cnidaria > Scyphozoa > Semaeostomeae > Ulmaridae > Aurelia > Aurelia aurita. Next base: position 112,179 of record REGM01000057.1, on the reverse strand, counting down.
TTTGATCCAGATACGTGTCAAGGTTACTTTTATAAGAGCATAGAAGAGAAAGTAGGTAAGGAATGGTCCCTAACAAAAGCCCCTTTACACAAGGAAAAAATTTACTATTTGATAAAATCAAAATTCTGCAAACCTATAGGACTGAAGGACCCAAAAGACTGAATGTGAACGGCAAGAATAACAGTGGATCGTTTGGGTTTTTGGGATGGAAACTGGCTTTATGCCAGAGACTCGATCGTGGGAGTCAATGGGGTCATTGAAGAGTTTTTTCGCCGTTCGCATTCAGTCTTTTTGGTCTTTTGAGTCGTTCATTCTCCACTACTCCAGCGACTTCGGGTGGACTTCAACGACCTAATGCGAACCAGGCTTTAAGTACAGTATTTGGCCAAGTTTTTAGGCCGTTCTAAATTCTATAGCATTATTTGTTCAGTACCTAGCGAGTCCTGAAAGCACGATATCATAATCTAAGATGGGCCTCCAGTAATCGGAAAATAGACCTTTTGCAGTTCCTTTCATTTAAATGTTCTTTAAGATTTGATCAAACTTGAGGCCATCTTTTTTTAACACCGTGTGCTTTTGCTACCACATCTGGCATGATACTCTGTAATTTGCAAAAATTAATCACCAAATCACTCAGAATAACTTTATCAACTTCGCAAGAATAGCTTAGTGAATGTCTTAATCGTTTTCGAAAATTCCTTATCAGTAACTGGCCACAAAGTCAAGTTAGCTTCAGAGAGCTTGAAGGCCTTCCCATCGAATTTTATATTCATGGTAGAATTTTGGCATGAATTATGTTATTTTGTGTGAGTATTAGGTATCATTTATCATTATACAAGACCAACAAATGCATTCGTAATACGTCGTAGGGTAGCTCTTTGGATCCTTTAGTTTACCAGATGGGAAAATAATTACGCATGATGTATCGGGTGGTCGAAAGAAGTTGTGGTATTTGAAAAATCACCCAAATTCAATCTTATGATAAAATCATCGAATAAATACCGTCTTACTATGAATAGTTAAAGTGTCATTTATACCCCATTCACACTGACACAGTTAAACCAGCTTTATCTAAACCATGTTAAATTTCAACCAATCAAATGAATGCGATTTGTTGGATTGACCAATTAGAATGCAACATTTGATAACCTGGTTTAATAAATTAAGTTTTACTATGAATAGTTAAAAGTGTCATTTAATCCATTTTTTGATACCACTCTAGAATCGATTTAAAGGGTTCGTGCAAGGTTAAAAGCTTGCATTTGCAAAGAGCAAAAGAATCTAAAAATATCCCATTCAAATCTAAGGTGCACACGCGCCGTGAACAATGGATAGCCAAAGAAACAATGAGTGTTTTCTTTGTTCTATTTATAGACAAGCCTATTTACCATTGCACATTCCCTTTAATCTGCAGCTTGAAAACGGTACTGTTTTTGGAATGACTTTGTCAATTGACAATATTTATTATACCGGGTGAGTCAGAAAAAACGTGGGGCCTTTAACAAGCCATCTTCTGGTCAAAAACAAGTCAAATCGGGAGTGTTGAAGTTTTATATTGCAGAAGAAAGATTGAAATAGTTTAGTTTGTTAAAATCGGTCGTTTCTTTCCTTATTTATTTGCGATTTTGTGATATAGCCATTTTGGTGAAAAGTATCGCTAGTAAACGAACTTTGAGATTGCTAACAATGACAATTAAATGACTAGTCCCCTAGGGATAAAAACAACATAAGCAACATTAGTTCTTCCTTTTGTACCCTAACACAATGCATGCCTTATTTCAAGTTTTTGGTAGAGAAACAATATGATTTTCATGGTTTAGAAGGTTACATGTGCATGAATATGAATCTAATCGAAGGCCGATTTTAGCAATCTTGTGAAACACCATTTTACTAAAATCGCTCGTATTTCTGGAGCGGAAAGACTGATTTCGACCAAATAAATTTTCACATCTAAGTTAGCCTTTCTCCTATGTAATGAACTTTACAGAAACGAATTTGCAAGTTAAACTGCATCAATAAACGTTGGCAAACACCTCACGTTTTTTCTGACTCGCCCGGTAGAGCTGAAGAACGTCTCTATCTTTCAGGATAAAATGTATGCAATTACAGCACAAAAAGCCTCTTTGAACTACGATAGTTGCAAGTGTCGCATGCCTCTAGTTCGGGTTGCATTATGTTTGCATTATATTTCTGCTCAGCTCTGCTATTTTCAACTTTTGTAGAGATTGAAATTGGGCAAAAATTGGAATTTAAATCATCATCATCATTTATTTATTTGCAGTAGGCGATAATAAAACAATTGCTAAAATTGCAGCTAATTGATGCCTACTATCTTAGATAATTTACAATTTTCTAAATGAATAATAATACTACGATCACAGGATAAAAATAACTAAAATCTAGAAAGTCATAAAATCGTCTCTTGCGATTTCATATTATATTCCAAATGTAGGTTGCTTTCGACAAATGATAAATTTCGCTACAGTAATTCAACTTTCTAACAAAGACTTCTATTATCTTCAGCTGTAATTTGGTCCTTAGACGAAATTTTTACAAGAAGATATTCTTTGATTTAGAATAAAATCGAATTTTGGTGAGTTTTAAACGCTTCAACTTCTTTCTAGGCCATTGGTTGGAAGTATTTATTTTTAGATTATTTGTCTTAGATTTAGCCCCTGAATGAACTGAAATTAAATTTTGAAACGAAAGAATATGTGGTCTTCCATCGTTTTTCCATTCCTGTTATCGTAGTGTTTGATCAACAATGAGTGTGAAGCAGGGCCACTGGAAGCATCTTAAACTTGGGGGGGGGGGAACCTCCAGGGCAATTTTTTTCATAAAAAGGGCACGTTTAATATGCGTTGGATTTAAGCGTGAATAATGTGATACACAGCAGAAAGTTGTGTGAAACCTGATAGATGTCAGATTTCTTTTCACTTCACAACAAAACATAAAGAGAAGTAACCATTATTAAGTCACCAAGTAACTAACATCATAACAAATCTAAACAGCATTCTGTCCGCATCAGCCTTGAAAAGGGGCACCTCGTGAAACAAAACGGTCACTTTTTGGTTTATTGCAAAATCTTGGTCACATGTGCCCCCAATGCCTCCCTCCCTGTTCTTACTTCTCTAGGAATTAACAGAATCTAGAGTCCCTGGAAGAGGAATTTATATAGAAGATTTTTTGACACAATTTCTTATTGGACCATACGGCAATGAATATTTAAATCTCGAACCGTTCAAGTTCATCATTCACTGCAATAAACTTTTCTTCAAAGTGAATGTTTTTAGTCTTGAGAGTAAGAGAATGGGTTCTTCTTTACCAGATGAATACTTATTAACATTGCTATTTTGCATTCCAAACCCACAGCTTTGACCCAAAAGAAGTGACTTTTTGGGTAAAGTGAAAGGTCCTTTCGCTGGTAATGAATCAAAGCAGAATTTTAGACACCTTTCCCATGCCCCTTGCTGGCTGTGAGAAGATCAAGTGCCTGGTCACGGTTCATCCGAAGATCACAAAGGTCAAGTGCCAGTTCACAGTTCATCTGGAGATGACAAACATGAAGTGTCTGGTCACTGTTCATGTGAAGGTGACAAATGTCAAGTGCCATGTCACAGTTCATCTGAAGATGTCAAAGATCAAGTGTCTGGTCAGTTCATCTGACGACGACAAAGGTCAAGTGCCAGTTCACAGTTCATCTGAAGGTGACAAAGATCAAGTTCCAGGTCACAGTTCATCCGAAGATGCCAAAAAGTAAGTGCCAATTCACAGTTCATCTGAAGATGACAAATGTCAAGTGTCTGGTCACAGTTCACTTGAAGGCGACAATGACCAAGTGCCATGTCATAGTTCATCCGAATATATCCAAGATCAAGTTTCTGGTCACAATTTTTTTTTTTTTTTTATATTCATATAAAATATTACAATACATTCTACATTCTACTATACTTTCTAATTACCATACAACAATACAGGAACGATGCCATGAGGAGCGAAAGACAATGACTACCCCATGACCAATACATAAAGACGCATAACGCTAAAACAAGAATACAAGGAAAAGGAACTAAACTAAAATTAACTAATTACAAGTACAAAGTAAAGTGACAAAAGTAGGTGCTAATCTATGGGAGTTTGCAGCAATGGAACATTTAAAAGCGTTCTGTAGCATGAATGAATTTGAGGGTTGCCTCGAGTAGCTTCTTATTGATGTCAATGGTTAACCTTTCGTCGCCATACAAAATGAATTTGAGTAAGACTTCGTTTGAAAGAGAGGAAAAACCATGAGGTAGCAATATTGCATTTACACTGTTGAGAAGATCAGATCTAGGCCCGTTATAAGAATGACAAAGCAGCATGAGGTGTTCCGTATCCTCTACCCCATCATTTGCGGGACACAGAGGGTTGACTGTATCTCTTAAGTTATGCCTAAATTTATGAAAATTTAATTTGCTGAGTCCTACCCGTAGCTGAGTGAGAATAGCTAGACCTTTAGGATCATGAATACCATACACTAGTTTAGGAGCGGGTCGAATAAGTTTCGACAATTTTGTTTTAAAAATGCTCAGCGAGGGTGATAATTCACCTGAAGATGACAAATGTCAATTATGGAATTTTCAGAAATATTCAATAATTTCAGAATTAGAGTGTTTTTCTTCTCTTTTAAGAAGTCAAGAAAATTTTTTAGAAAAAACTTAAAACCTTCTCAATTTCTATTTGAAGAAAGATGAAATAATTTTCAAGAAAACGATAGTTTATGAATGTCTACAATATGGTATCAAGCAAAAGTCTTTCACTCTTCTGGTTTACGATTTAGAAATTTGACGACGTCATATCCTCAAATGAATTTAAATTAGAATATGCTGTAACTTCGAAAAATATTCAAGATTTGTGAAATGTCCAAAAGAAGAATTATAGCAAAGTAGCTGAAGTTTCTTTCAAGCCATTCAATTAAAAAAAATAGGTCATAGATTTTACATCAACCTTTTAAAGATTTTGAACCTATGCTGCAAAGGTGACAATAGTGAATTGAGCAGAGTGAATTTGTTTGGACACTATATATGCCGTGATTTTATATTTGCTGTTCAAATCGTACAGTTCATTTTGTGTTTAGACAGTAATGTATAGTTAAAAACATCGTGTAATAAGTCCGATTTTTCCGTTATTCCTTTACCAAATTTTATTAAAAATCAGCCTTTTATTAGTCTAAAAATAGAGTGAAGTTAAGTCCACTTGACCATTCCGCAGTCGAATGCGAAGGCACTGTTCGCATCGCATCTCGGGATCACATGGGGTTTTCGAATTCGATTTTGAGTTTGAAACCTCCCATGCGATACCGAGATGCAACACGAACAGCGCATTCGCATTCGACTACGGAATGGTCTATTGCTAACAAAGCCTGATTAAAAATTGAAGATAAGTGTTCAGCTGTAGCTCATATCAAGGTTACAATTTGGCTGAAAACAAGTCAGGTTGAAAGTTCAATTGCTGACAAGGTCAAGGTTGCAATTCAGTTGAAGATAAAATCAAGTTGTTAGCCCCAATGCAGGCCACAGTTTAGGTGAGGACCAGGACAGTGGAATTAAATTCAAAATTACGGAACAGGTCAAGGTGACAATATAACTGAAGACGATATCAATTTAAATATCAATACGCTGATGAGGTGAAGGTTTCAGTTCAGATTAAAATTAATGCATTAAAGATCAAAGTTCAAGATAGGTTCCATGACGAATCCAGATGCTGATCAGGACAGCGTCACCAGGTCAGTGGAAAGTAACGTTTGGCTAAAAGAATAAATGCAAAAATGATGCGCAATTTTTAAATGTATTTCTGAGGTGGGTTCAATCTTTATGATTGTTTGAGTAAACTTTAGCAATAGTTGTTGTTATTGATCATTTGCAGATTATTTTGTAAAATGCTACATATTTCTTTTCATGCCGGATGAGTCAGAAAAATGTATCCACTCTTTGAAAAATTGCACAGGAAAAGCTGTGCAACCAATTTGTGAAATTTTAATTCCATAATCTTGCTGAGATTTCAACTTAATTTTTGAGATTTCTCTCGCATTTTTAGGTGCATTATTTACTTTTGAAATCAGGATTTAGCCAAAAGCCTATTTCTTATCTTTTTCCAAAACAGTCAAAAATGGGCTGTTCACTATTATACATATTTTAACTTCTTGATGCTCAGCATTGACGAGAGAGCATAAATACATTTCAAGAGTTTCCGTATTATTAGAAACCAATCACTGTGCTAAAAAAACATCATTTTACCATTTTAATGTTGAAAAATGGATCAAATTCAGCCACGACTTATAGTTTTAGCCAAAGCCCATGGAAGCTAGTTTTCGGGAATTATTCAGTTGAGATCAAGATTGTACATTGTAAATTATAAACAAATTCTCAAAATTAAGTCAAACTCTCAGCCAGACAACGGAGTTGTAATTGTTCAAATCGGTTTTCTTGTTTTTGCAGTACAATTTTTCAAACAATTGATATATTTTTCTGACTCACCCAGTAGTTAAGATGAAGACAATTCTGAGTGTGAGGATAAAAATGCTGACAGCAGCAAGATGTAGAAAACGCCTGTTGGTAGTAATGCTCATAGCCTGCCCGCAGACTATACTTTTCCACTGCGAAGGAGTGACATAGAAACCTATAGTATGGAAAAGTGAAAAGTATAGTCTGCACGCAGGCTATAATGCTCATTGACAAAAAATGTTTTTAAACGTTTGCATTTGGTTTGCGCATTCTTGATCGTTTTCCTTGTCTTTCAGAGACTGCTTGCTCAACTTCATAGTTGTGATAAAGACTGTCAAAGGGAAAATCCTATTACTTACAAGAGCAAAGCATATTTTATATGGCGGAAGTTTAGGTCATTGACGACAAAGGTTCAGCCGAGGATATGAGAGAAGAAACCAAGCAGGACTATGGCGCAAAAGACGTGTAGAATGATGGGTGCACCGTGAATTCTTCCTTGTGGTAAGTAAAAATTAGAACGTTATTTTACACACTCTTACAATAGTTCTTTCCTGGCCAGGGTAGAACTGGCAGTTTCAAAAGTACTTCTTCAGGCTCCTTTCAACGACACAAATTTTNGCATGCACGCCCGCAAAGGATCTATCTTGCACAGGCCCCTTTAAGTCCAATAGACCATTCCGCAGTCGAATGCGAAGGCACTGTTCGCATCGCATCTCGGGATCACATGGGGTTTTCGAAGTCGAATTCGATTTTGAGTTTGGAACGTCCCATGCGATACCGAGATGCAACACGATTCGCATTCGACTACGGAATGGTCTATTGCTAACAAAGCCTGATTAAAAATTGAAGATAAGGGTTCAGCTGTAGCTCATATCAAGGTTACAATTTGGCTGAAAACAAGTCAGGTTGAAAGTTCAATTGCTGACAAGGTCAAGGTTGCAATTCAGTTGAAGATAAAATCAAGTTGTTAGCCCCATTGCAGGCCACAGTTTAGGTGAAGACCAGGACAATGGAATTAATATCAACACTACGGAACAGTTCAAGGTGACAGTATAACTGAAGACGATTTCAATTTTAATATCAATACGCTGATGAGGTGAAGGTTACAGTTAAAATTTGAAACAGTCAAATGAAGTCCTACAATGCTTTAAAGATCAAAGTTCAAGATAGGTTCCAAGACGAATTCAGATGCTGATCAGGACAGCGTCACCAGGTCAGTGGAAAGTAACCTTTGGCTAAAAGAATAAATGCAACAATGATGCGCAAATTTTAAATGTATTTCTGAGGTGAGTTTAATCTTCTTTATGATTGTTTGAGTAAACTTTAGCAATGTTGTTATTGATCATTTGCAGATTATTTTGTAAAATGCTACATATTTCTTTTCATACCGGATGAGTCAGAAAAATGTATCCACTGTTTGAAAAATTGCACAGGAAAAGCTGTGCAACCAATTTGTAAAATTTTAATTCCATAATCTTGCTGAGGTTTCAACTTAATTTTTGAGATTTCTCTCGCATTTTTAGGTGCATTGTTTACTTTTGAAATCAGGATTTAGCCAAAAATCCTATTTCTTATCTCTTTCCAAAACAGTCAAAAATGGGCTGTTCACTATTATACATATTTTGACTTCTTGATGCTCAGCATTGACGAGAGAGCATAAGTACATTTCAAGAGTTTCCGTATTATTAGAAACCAATGACTGTGCTAAAAAAACATCATTTTACCATTTTAATATCGAAAAATGGATCAAATTGAGCCACGACTTATAGTTTTAGCCAAAGCCCATGGAAGCTAGTTTTCGGGAATTATTCAGTTGAGATCAAGATTGTACATTGTAAATTATGAACAAATTCTCAAAATTAAGTCAAACTCTCAGCCAGACAACGGAGTTGTAATTGTTCAAATCGGTTTTCTTGTTTTTGCAGTACAATTTTTCAAATAATTGATATATTTTTCTGACTCACCCAGTAGTTAAGATGAAGACAATTTTGAGTTAAAGATAAAAATGCTGACAGCAGCAAGATGTAGAAAACGCCTGTTAGTAGTAATGCTCATTGACAAAAAATGTTTTTAAACGTTTGCATTTGGTTTGCGCATTCTTGATCGTTTTCCTTGTCTTTCAGAGACTGCTTGCTCAACTTCATAGTTGTGATAAAGACTGTCAAAGGAAAAATCCTATTACTTACAAGAGCGAAGCATATTTTATATGGTGGAAGTTTAGGTCGTTGACGATAAAGGTTCAGCCGAGGATATGAGAGAAGAAACCAAACAGGACTATGGCGCAAAAGACGTGTAGAATAATGGGTGCACCGTAAAATTCTTCCTTGTGGTAAGCAAAAATTAGAACGTTATTTAACACACTCTTACACTAGTTCTTTCCTGGCTAGGGGAGAACTGACTGTGTTCAAAGTACTTCTTCAGACTCCTTTCAACGACACAAATTTTATATCTCGTAAAAGCATGAATCATTTTAGGGACCGTCTGAATTGATTGGTTAACTNTTCAGAGACTGCTTGCTCAACTTCATAGTTGTGATAAAGACTGTCAAAGGGAAAATCCTATTACTTACAAGAGCAAAGCATATTTTATATGGCGGAAGTTTAGGTCATTGACGACAAAGGTTCAGCCGAGGATATGAGAGAAGAAACCAAGCAGGACTATGGCGCAAAAGACGTGTAGAATGATGGGTGCACCGTGAATTCTTCCTTGTGGTAAGTAAAAATTAGAACGTTATTTTACACACTCTTACAATAGTTCTTTCCTGGCCAGGGTAGAACTGGCAGTTTCAAAAGTACTTCTTCAGGCTCCTTTCAACGACACAAATTTTATATCTCGTAAAAGCATGAATCATTTTAGGGACCGTCTGAATTGATCGGTTAACTTTCGGCGCAGTGGAATCGCTCAAATAGCAGCAAGTTGTGAGAAAACAGCCGATAAGACCGCTTAAATACCTGCTTGGCGGATAAATATCTGTCTGACTTTATGTCGAAAACTATGAAGTGCCTAATGTTTCGATTGAATATCCAGAAAAATCGGATCTCTTTAGCCGATATTCAGCTGTTCTTCGGTGAATAGCCGAATTCGCTTGCTAAATAACTGCAAAACTGCAGTATCCGAATACTTAAATTACAGATAGAATTTACTTTCGGTAGAATTCGGCTAAAAAATAACCCATCAATTCGGACCATCCCTCTTGTCCTTTCCTTAATGTCTGGAAGAAACAGACGCAAAGTAGACTGCAAAATTGTTCTAATTAATACTGGCCTTTCGACATTATATTCTACTTATGACGTTAGACTAAACGACTATCTATAGAATTCTTCAGTTAAGTGCTTTGTGGATACTACCTTTCAAATCTATTCTCAAAAGGTCCAAGACAAGAGAATCAAGTAAAAACTGGGTGATTAAATTATGTTTCATGATTTCATGTGATAAAAAATTGTTGGGAATTCAGGAATCACCCAGAATTGATCTGAGTGTGAATTTTTACGGATAAAGGCTGATTTCCAGTCAGTGGAATTTTCCGAGCGGACGGGAATTCTATTGTTTACAAGAGAAAATATCGCTTTGAATTTAATAGAAAGTTACGTATGAGTAACCTTTTATTGTGTAAAATTCCGCCCGCTCGGAAAATTCCACTGACTGAAAAATAGCTTTAAGAATTGGTAGCAGTATTAGCAGGCAGAGGGATTACTGTTGATTAACGAGAGTTTAACGAGAGTTAAAAATTGAGCCAAAAGCTTCGTTGGTCTAGCCGTACTGCTACTGTTAAATTTCAGTTGGCCTACAGCTACATACGATTAAGCGTTTAAGCATCTGAATATCAAAACATGGTCAGGTCTGGCCTGGGCCACTTTAGTAACTCCATTAGTATAGCCATGTAACGAACATATTTCAATAGCGTTTAACAACCTGGGTTACTGTCAAACGTTCTTCGTTATTGCCATGTTACGGGATCTTACGAATAAGTGTCTGCCTCTTAAAACTCTAATACATTCAACGGCCCGGGTCAATGTTAGTGACTTTAACATCTCTTGGTATCTTGTTGTTATCGATGTTTGTTTACAAATAGCGTCTAGTGACCTGGATCACTGCTAAACGTGCATTGTTGTTCCCGAATGATTGGATCTTACAAACAATTAAAATTCCGCATCTAGCGACCTGGGTCGCTGTTAAAGCTCCTTTGGTCCAGCCATGTTACAGAAGCCCGCCTAGCGCCTGACACATTCAGTGCGCTAGAAACTTTGTTCATTCTTTCTTCCGATGCTGTCTCTCTAATAGGCGAGAGTTGACGTTGAGTCGCTCCGGTTCGATAAGGCGACCGGCCGGTAGTTGCAGTTGATGTTTTCGTTGTTGCCGGTTCTTCCTTCTTTGACTGGTCCTTTGAAGCTTGCTCCGCGCGTTTGGCCTCGCGATTGTCCGTTGGCTTTTTCGCGTCATCCGTACTCCGCCCAATTTTTATATGCGCAATTTTATAAATCGAAGAATTTGAATTCGTGGTGTCAACAAAGTTACCCTTCGCAGCAACTTTTTTACTACCATTTGCAATAGTACTTTTAGATGTTCGTTTCTTAGAAAACGGAGTGAGCATTTTAACCGTGATTGACAACTTCTCGGGTATATGCATCAATCTAACGACATCATCAACTTCCATATTTTTCAGTTCTATTCGATTAATCTTGACAATTTCATCGCCGACTCTCATTAGTTCAAATTTATCAAATACACTTCCAAGGCTTATTCTAGACACAAATATCCCATCTTGTTTTTCCCAGCCATCCCCTTTCCGCACGCTAAACCCCAACTCATCTTCCGGGTTTCGTAGAATCTCAATCGTCCGATGTCGGAATGCTCCGGTCTTTGAGTCGACCTCTCTCACAGAAACCGAATGTTTAAATGAGCCTTCGATCACTCGTGCCGGTCTCGGACAGAATGACATATTAGAAGTTGGATCAGGTTCTGTTATATTCCGTGCGTTCATTAAAACATCCTCCAGCTCGACTTCCCGCATTTTATCCAGCGTATCTTGTGTTATGATCGCTCTCTCTTGTGCCCCTGCGCCGTTCATAGCACGTTTCTCCTTCGTCTCCAAGAATTCTTCAGAGCATGCCGCTCGTTCTATCATTCCGGGTCGCATTGATTCGCCAGAACGTTTTAGTTTCTCGATGTCTGCATGAGATCTGCGACGTTGCTGATGCCCATTAATATCGGGGTCAAATTCAGGCTGAATACCGCCTAATTCAATTGATTTTGATTTTGTAAACATTGTGTTATCTTGTGACTCGCCAAGGAGGAAATAGAATACCGTTTGCTTTGTTGTAGACAACTACTTCTGTTGTGGAAATTGAGACGTTTAATCTTCAGTTATGATTTTAGTCCATTCTTGTTCAAGACTTTCATGTCTTGTCTTGTTTTTAAGACGGATTTTAACTTTAAGTCTTGATCCACTGAACTCAATTTAGATTTGACTGTGTAATAATTCGCAAGAGTGCAGTCCAAATAAATCACAAATCAGGCAATCTTCTGTTAATTTTCATCCGTTTCCAGCAGTTAGGCTGTCTCCATCGCGATTTCACCTGCACTGTTCCTGCAACAAAAAGAATGTTTGTTCATATCTTAACAATTGGAACTCGTATTATCATACTTACGGTGGAAGCATTAATGGCAAGACCTGCTTGTTATTTTGCCCAGAAATTGTACAGTTGGAGAGATGTTGCAAGTGCAAAGCACAATAATAACCCCTGCGTTCAGCCTACTTAATATTTCTGAGACAAGAAGGTTTGAAAGCGTTTTCAGTGATTTGTGCTGTTACATTTTCCCTATACTTTATTTTTTGATGATTATGCACATAGCAAAAATTAGCAAACAAAAGTTTAACGACACTAACGTGCTTTCAAAATTGAAAGTTTGTTTTCACAAGTGCTTAGCTTTGCCTAGATTCTAGGCTAAGTTTTATAATCATTATAATAATCGTTTTATTTACAGTTGGTTTTTAGCAATAGTAATATAATTACTGCTTCATACCAACTAGTTACCAATACCACTTTAACAAAAAAGTATACAAGTATACAAATTCTGGCTATTTATAAATCCGGCAGTTACATTAATCCCCAGTCCAGTACTTGATCGCTGTTTTGAAAGCTGGTACTTTTGGCAGTGCTTTTATTTGGTCACTTAAGCTATTCCAAAGAAGGCTTCCTCTAAAGGAGAATGACTCTATTCCAAAATTTTCTGTTTGCGTCTTTGGTAATCGACATAGATTTTTTAATTCAGCTAAGCGGACTGTAATAATTGAAAGTCAGGATACATAGTTTTTCCATCGACTTAAAGCTGTTTCGAGACTAAGAATTTTCAAGAAATCACTTATAATTGATTTCTTGCAAATGTAATCTAGATGTAATCAATGACTTCAAAAGAAGGCAATTTCTTTTCAAAGTTAAGAATGAGTGCGCACAATCTGGAAATAGAAGCTGGAAGATTTGGAAAAAATAGGATACCTAGATGTGAGAGGTACTGTAAAGACTGTCTCTCAATAGGGAAGAGTATCTTAGGGGATGAAGTACATTTCGTTATGATGTGTCCACAGTTCCAAAAAGAATGAAACGGTCTTGAAACAAAAATAGCCAATTTATATCCAAACGTAAATCATCTAAGCGTCCATAACAAATTCATTTGGTTATTGAGTCAAGAGGATAAAGATTGCCTTAACTGGATCGCAAAGTTCTTGTCAGAATACTTCAAACTGAAATCAGAATCACAAACCTAGGTATTATCTGCGTCGCAATTCACATGCTATTTTAATTTGTTACTTTAATATTATAATTAATATTCCTCGATTTAATTAGATAAAGGGTATATGCGCTTACCACTTATACTCATTTTTCTGTTATAAATTTCATTTATACTACTGTAGTTTAATCTTACAGTTATGTTGTAATTAGGTTAGAGGCCTTCTTGGCCTAGATACCTTTATATTGAAAAAAAATAATAATAATTCAGATAGAAGTCCTCTGAAAAATCGCCAGGTATAAGTTAGGATTTTGACTGAAGATTAGATCACCAATCTTCAAAATTTGTTCAATTTATGATATATGGTAACCTGCCAAAGTGGATGCTCTCTCTGACACACCCTGTAATCTTTTGAATATTACAAGAGTTAAGCTTCACTGAGACAAAATATATCGTAACCTGCCAAAGTGGACGCTCTCTCTGGCACACCCTGTGATATTTTGGATATTACAAGTGTTAAGCTTCACTGAGACAAAATTTGATATGCTATTCACTTCAGTAAACTTCATAGTATGTCTCAAATTAGATGTCACGTGAAAATGCCCGCGAATAACAATAATTGAAGTGTTTTGCATAAATAATTTTACGTTATCGCAAATCTCACATGACGTCTAATTTGAGACAGACTTTAGTAATTACTGATAAGGTACCTGTCGCATAAAACCATCAGACAAAAATCTCATGAAACTCATCAGCTNCAAAATCCAAGGCAAAATGGCAAACAACATTTAACAACAAAAAGAGTTTTGCTCTCGACATTATTTTTTATGAATTATCGCAGCCCTGGCCTGACATCTAATGTTAGACAGACTCTAGTTCAGTATTTATTAGTTTTAATCGTGTGTTGTAGTATAAATGTGTAATTGAATGTAGTTTAAGAATTTTTCATGTAATGCCGTCAGGTAGTCATAGTCTTTTGCTCCTCATGGTATCGTCCTTGTAGTATTGTAAAGTAGTTTGTAGGTAGAGTAATCCGTAATATGTTTTTGTAAATTTTTAATGGCATATAAAAAAACAAAAAATTCGTTTGAAAGCCCAAATTGTCCCAAAGCCGGTAGTGATGACATATTCAAAGGTATTTTTAGATCAAGGTCGTACACTCACATTTTATATAAGAAACTAAGGTATGCGGTTGGTAGGCAGTTTCTTAAATTTTAGGGCCATTTTGCTACCAAAAGTTTCTCGTGTGTTTCTTATATTGTTAATGCCCGAAATGTAGAGCTAGTATATTTTTGTTAGAAGGGTTTCCAAATTATGTTATAACATAATTCGCCCTCAAAACAATGCCAACACATCCACTATTATTGTACAATGTCAGAACATTTTTTGAGTGACCTGCGAAAATTAAAGCTACTAATTACAAAAGTGTTTTAGCCTTTTAAATTCAGGTAGGGTAATTTCTTAAGTTTAAAAAAATTGAGCCTACCGTTTCTTATAAGCTGTTTCTTATAAAAAAAATGAGGTATATTTTAATTCAGGAATTTTGTAATCTATCCACACAAAAGCAAACTACTACTGCTATAAGGTCGGGGATAAAGTTTGTTTCTCACCCAAACTCTAAAATTATCGTCCGCTTGAAGGAATTTTAGTTTTGAATCCCTTTTAAAAAGGAATAATTATGTGTCTTTTCAACTGAAGAATCTGCAGTTGTTGTTGGTTGAAATTTTAAAACTAAGATAAATCTAAATCCAAGCTTCATGAAAGATATCTTCGTTAAAAGAACGGAAAATATAATTTATGAAATGGGAATACTTTGCAGTTGTCAAAAGCCAGAACAACGACACACGGAATCGAATCTGTATCATTTCTAGTAGGCCAACGGCTTTGGCGTGCACTCTCCGTCGCAGAGGCTGTTGTTTGCAAACGAGCAGAACGTGAAGCTCCGAAGGAGCAAAGAGCGCGCAGCACGATGGCCTCTCTGCTCTCTGCTCCCTTTCCTCTCCTTCCTCGCGCTGCGCGCTCGATGCGCCTTCGGCGCGGATCATTTCATCCGTCCTCCGGTAATACAGCCTCTGCGAAGGAGAGTGTTTGGCGTGCATTACCTGAAAGTTTTAAACAATCAGACAATCTTGCAGTATTCAAAAGAAACCTAGGAACTGCAAGGACTCGACTGCAACTGTCAACTTTGTAAATACATATTGCAAATTTGGGGGTATTTTTGTTGATTTTTTGCTTTAGTTTTTGTGTATCACATTATGTAAATAGGTAAATAATTGGTTTTAATTAACAATAGTTAGTTATGTCTTCATACGTGCCAACTGTAAATATATCATTTATTATATTATACTATATCTCATCAAACTCTTTTTGTTTGAGGCAAACAAAATAGTTTTTTAATTATGATAAAACCAATTCTGCATAAGAGCAAGTTTAGTCGTGGAGCTGACTGCGTAAATAAAACAAATGAGAAAATAGAATCAGGCAAGCTTCAGAAATTTCAATGTACCTCAAAATTCATGAAGATGAAAATGATCCCTTGTTCCTTTTATTCGTGAGGGAAAGCATGATCCGAAAGCATAATCTGGAAAGGAAAGGAATTTTTCTATTTCTATTTTTACTTTTTTAGGCACGGTAGCCCCGTCAGTCCATAAGGACTGCTTTTCAGAGGGCCGTGGCAAATACTTACAAATTAAAATGAAAAGCTAAATAATTGGAAAATTAACATACAATATAAAAATATTAGAAAAATTGTTATGGATTACTATTTAGTCTTCCTGATTCCAAAGTTTAGGTCCACGAAAAGATATACCTTTTTGCCCATTGTTTGTTTTCCGTAGAGGTAATAAAAGATCAGTTTCAGTATTTCTCAGTTTCCTTGTATTTCGAGTAGAATTTTTGACGAACAATTTGGAAAGATATTCTGGTGCAAGACCATTCAACGATTTATACACGGTTGTAGCAGTTTCACTTCTAATAATATCACTTATAGTTGGCCATTTTAATTTTTGTATTATTGGCATAGCAGGTGAATCAAAATTGCTTCTTGTGACGATTCTAGCTGCTCGATTCTGCAACACCGAAAATAAGGTTCTACGATGCTCCGATACATCTTACTCAGGGTATTTTCAGGCAAAAATTTCCTGGAATATTTCAGAAACCCTATTCCACGTGAAACCTTAGTACGGAGACTATTGATATGTTCGTCCCAATTTAGGTTCTTGTCGATTATTACACCAAGATATTTTGTCTGGTCTACATTTTCAACTTGAGAGTCGCCAATGAGAAACTGCGGAGGATCAACAATTTTATCAGCAATTTTCTTAATTTTGGGTTTGGAACCTACAACCAGAGCTTGAGTTTTTAGTACATTCAAAGAAAGTTTATTACCTTGCAACCATTGCTTTAAAAGACTCAGTTCACAATTTAGCGTTTGATTAATATCTTCCAAACTTTTAGAAGAGTAAGAAATGCTAGTATCATCCGCGTACATCGTCACTTTACCTTTTTTAAGAGAAAAAGGAAGGTCATTGATATAGATCAGAAACAAGAGAGGGCCAAGACAGGAACCCTGGGGAACACCACAGTGAATACCTTCAGTTTTGGAAGAAACCCCATTAACTTTGCAGAATTGGTTTCTATTAGTTAGGTAGGACGAGAACCAAGCAAGTTCTAGATGGTCTACACCATACTTTCTCAATTTGGCGAGTAATATTTCATGATCTACAGTATCAAATGCTTTTTTTAGATCAATAAAAATCATTGCAGTGTATCTGCCATTGTCCATGTCAAGATACCAGTCATCTGTGCTGTTAAGAAGACAAGTGACAACAGAATGAAGAGCTCTAAAGCCAGACTGATTTGAAAACAGATGTTTGTTTTTGTCCAAGTAATCGTACAGTTGGTTATAAATAAGCTTTTCGAAGACCCTGGCTAAAACAGGGAGAACTGATATAGGTCGGTAGTTAGATCGGTCGTCGGGCTGACCACTTTTAAAAATGGGAGCTACTCTGGCAATTTTCCAGCTATCTGGAAAACATCCAGTAGCAATCGAAAGATTGAAAATGTCACAGAGAGATTCCGAAATAACGGGAAGTGCAAGTTTTAAAAAACAACTAGCAATACCATCGGTACCACTTCCCTTTGAGGTTTTGAATTTGCCAAAAACTTTTCCTAGCTGCAATTTGTCAATAACGTGAAACTTAAACCTAGTTTTTTGTGGATTGACCTCGTAATCGTTCTCAAGGAGAGGGTTTCTTGTTTGGGCAATTTTGTCACTAAGAGTTTCTCCAATTGTGCAGAAGAAGTTATTCATAGATTCTGCAATG
>REGM01000057.1:83974-94206 GCA_004194415.1 Aurelia aurita | reverse complement strand
TGAAAATAAATAAAACTTAAAACTTAGATTAAATTTCATGAATTAATATTTATAATTTACTGTTTGAACTATTGTTGATCAATGTTGATCGTCAGCTTTTTCAAAACATAACTTGAGCAATTTAGAGGTAGTAATACTAATAAACTGAAAATAAATTATAAGATAAATTATAAAAATAAAATAAATTATTAAATTATAAATTATTATTGTCAAAGATAAATTATAAAAATAGCTAACATTGACAACTTGTGGTGAAAATTCTTTCAGATGGCTTCTTTCAGATGGCTTGATCAACAAAACATGGCTTCTTAAAATACATAGAATGAAAACTAAAATATGAATTATTGTTATAATATGTTGTGAGCGACGTGTGGCAATAGTTTCAGCAAATATACATAAATTTCTGTGTTAAATAAAGTAAAATTCCAAGATTGAAAACACTAAACGTATCGGGGATAACCCTTCATCAGTAGTCAGTAGTTTCATCAGTAGTAATGAATTATTGTTCTCAGTAATTAAGATTGCAATTTGTGAAATTAATTGTATTCATAACTCACGATTTAAACTTTTGTTGATGAAATTTCATAATTTGAGCACTATTGAGTCAACAATGCAGTATTGTCAGTAACAAAAATTGTAGTTTATGAAATTTACAACATTCATAACGTACAATGTAAACTTTTATTGATCGAGTTTGATCTCTAGGCATAACATAACTCGAGCAACTTATAGTTAAAAATAAGCAAGCAATTTTGTTTATTGAACAAAATAAGATTTCTCAACTTCCCATAGTAAAAATTGGGGTTTGCATTTAGTTTGCATTTAATTTGCAGCAAATTTGCACAATCTTTGCGCAAAGTTTGTTTT
Source organism: Aurelia aurita (assembly GCA_004194415.1). Classification (NCBI taxonomy): domain Eukaryota; kingdom Metazoa; phylum Cnidaria; class Scyphozoa; order Semaeostomeae; family Ulmaridae; genus Aurelia; species Aurelia aurita. Next base: position 93,339 of record REGM01000057.1, on the reverse strand, counting down.
GAGTATGTTTCTGATTTAGAAGTTTGCAAATAGTTTGTAAAGAGTTTGAATTTTGCACCAAACAGTTTGCAACAGCTTTTTGAAGCTTCCTGAAAGCATGCAAATTTGTGCAAACTCCACACAAACTTGCAAAAGAACAATAGAACATACTCAATGCAAACTGATTGCAAAGTTTGCGCAAATTATATTTTTTACTAAAGGTTACAATTTAATTTTTTGTTGATAAAGTTTCATCTTCACTTCATTCGAAACATAACTTGAGAACTTAGAGGAAATAAGAAAGCGAGAGAGTTGGCAACAACAGATTTAAGAAATAAATAACATTCGTAACTTACAGCTTAACTTATGTTGATAAAGTTATAGTTTTGTCTTCAGATTTTTTTAACATAACTTGAGCCTTTTGTAGACATTAATAAAGTGAGAAGTCGTCTACAAAAGTTTTAATTTATTTCATTTATAACTTTATAACTTATACAGTTTAAACTCTTGTTGATAAAGTTGATCTTCAGACTTTCAAAAACATAACTTTAGCTCTTTAGAAGAATGATAGCATGAGAAATCTATTTTAGGAGATAAATAGCTTTTATAACTCACGATTTAAACTTTTCTTGATAAAATTTGATTTTCAGACATTCAAAAACATAACTTTTGCTCTTTAGAAGAATGATAGCATGAGAAATCTATTTTGAGAGTTAAATAACTTTTATAACTCACGATTTAAACTTTTCTTGATAAAATTTGATTTTCAGACTTTCAAAAACATAACTTGATCTCTTTACAAGAAAAGATAACACAATATAACTCACGATATAAACTTTTTTTGATAAAGTTGATCTTCAGACTTTCAAAAACATAACTTTAGCTCTTTAGAACAATGAGAAATCTATTTTATGAGATAAATAACTTTTATAACTCACGATTTAAACATTTGTTGATAAAATTTGATCTTCAGACTTTTAAAAACATAACTTTAGCTTTTTGGAAGAATGATAGCATGAGAAATCTATTTTATGAGATAAGTAACTGTTGTAACTCACGATGTAAACTCTTCTTGATAAAATTTGATCTTCAGACTTTTAAAAACATAACTTTAGCTTTTTGGAAGAATGATAGCATGAGAAATCTATTTTAGGAGATAAATAACTTTTATAACTCACGATTTAAACTTTTCTTGATAAAATTTGATTTTCAGACATTCAAAAACATAACTTTTGCTCTTTAGAAGAATGATAGCATGAGAAATCTATTTTATGAGATAAGTAACTTTTATAACTCACGATTTAAACTTTTCTTGATAAAATTTGATTTTCAGACTTTCAAAGACATAACTTGATCTCTTTACAAGAAAAGATAACACAATATAACTCACAATTTCAACTCTTGTTGATAAAGTTTGCTCTTCAGACTTTCAAAAACATAACTTGAGCTCTTTAAAAGAATGATAGCATGAGAAGTCTATTTTATGAGATAAATAACTTTCATAACTCACGATTTAAACTCTTCTTGATAAAGTTTGATCTTTAGACTTTCAAAAACATAACTTGCGCAATTTAGAGGCAATAATAAAGGCTCCAGCTGATCACAATTGATAAACGCAGTCTTCACAACGGTGAATACAGCAAATCCCGGTTCAGTCTCTAACACATGAAAAATTAATTAATGACGGCGAACCACACGATAATTCTGACTGTCAAATTTCAACGTCTTTGTAATCTGGTTATTTCGCAGAAGCGACTCTAGGCATGTTTGTAGATCCCTACACAATTTGTGGCATTAGACGTTTGTTGAATTCTTTTCACTCTTCAGATAATTTAAACTGTTCTATTATTTATATGTCTAGGTTACGCTTCTTGTTTCGAGTGACGACAAAAACAATTTATTTCAACTTTCACACAGTCAGTAGCGTTGTTCGAGATAACACTTATCTTGAGTCCAAAGAGAAGCCTAAATTTGGATTATTTTCTATTGCAGTTTCCCAAAATGTCATTGGCATGGAAAGAGTATTGTCGTTACAGCACTGAGATCGGTATAGTCGATTGGCTTATAGGCGTGGCAAGTTATCTCAATAGAATTGCGTTTCTTTTATTATCTTTACCCACAAAAGGATTTTGTTTCTCCTTTTTTTTAATGGCAGTATCAACCGCATAGTAAGTAAGAACTTTGAGCTTTCTGATTGGTAAATTCAGATTACGGGCACATATATAGGGTGTCCCAAAAAGATGTCTCCCTGTCACGCTTTTTATCACGAGTGCGACAAAAACAACATTATTTCAACTTTCACACAGTCAGTAGCGTTGTTCGAGATAACACTTATCTTGAGTCCAAAGAGAAGCCTAAATTTGGATTATTTTCTATTGCAGTTTCCCAAAATGTCATTGGCATGGAAAGAGTATTGTCGTTACAGCACTGAGATCGGTATAGTCGATTGGCTTATAGGCGTGGCAAGTTATCTCAATAGAATTGCGTTTCTTTTATTATCTTTACCCACAAAAGGATTTTGTTTCTCCTTTTTTTTAATGGCAGTATCAACCGCATAGTAAGTAAGAACTTTGAGCTTTCTGATTGGTAAATTCAGATTACGGGCACATATATAGGGTGTCCCAAAAAGATGTCTCCCTGTCACGCTTTTTATCACGAGTGCGACAAAAACAACATTATTTCAACTTTCACACAGTCAGTAGCGTTGTTCGAGATAACACTTATCTTGAGTCCAAAGAGAAGCCTAAATTTGGATTATTTTCTATTGCAGTTGCCCAAAATGTCATTGGCATGGAAAGAGTATTGTCGNGAGAAGTCTATTTTATGAGATAAATAACTTTCATAACTCACGATTTAAACTCTTCTTGATAAAGTTTGATCTTTAGACTTTCAAAAACATAACTTGCGCAATTTAGAGGCAATAATAAAGGCTCCAGCTGATCACAATTGATAAACGCAGTCTTCACAACGGTGAATACAGCAAATCCCGGTTCAGTCTCTAACACATGAAAAATTAATTAATGACGGCGAACCACACGATAATTCTGACTGTCAAATTTCAACGTCTTTGTAATCTGGTTATTTCGCAGAAGCGACTCTAGGCATGTTTGTAGATCCCTACACAATTTGTGGCATTAGACGTTTGTTGAATTCTTTTCACTCTTCAGATAATTTAAACTGTTCTATTATTTATATGTCTAGGTTACGCTTCTTGTTTCGAGTGACGACAAAAACAATTTATTTCAACTTTCACACAGTCAGTAGCGTTGTTCGAGATAACACTTATCTTGAGTCCAAAGAGAAGCCTAAATTTGGATTATTTTGTATTGCAGTTTCCCAAAATGTCATTGGCATGGAAAGAGTATTGTCGTTACAGCACTGAGATCGGTATAGTCGATTGGCTTATAGGCGTGGCGAGTTATCTCAATAGAATAGCGTTTCTTTTATTATCTTTGCCCACAAAAGGATTTTGTTTTCTCCTTTTTGTCTTTTTAACTGGCAGTATTAACCGCGTAGTAAATAAGAACTTTTAACTTTCTGATTGGTTAATTCAGATTACGGGCACAGGTATAGGGTGTCCCAAAAAGATGTCTCCCTGTCACCCTTTTTATCATGACAAAAAGAACATTATTTCAAAATTCACACAGTCAGTAGCGTCGCTTGAGATGATACTTATCTTGAGTCCAAAGAGCAGTCTATATTTGTATTATTATCAGCTCGGCTTCTTAGTCGTTACTTCAAATCCCACCTATGCTCGCGCCAAACTTTGTAAAGCAGGGCTGATCGCTTATTGGCTTACGGACCTATGCAGATAAAATGTATGGGCAATTTCTTCAATATTATCCGGATCCACCTATGCTCGTGATATAATGAATGCAATTTTCAAACTTGTGTTTGAAAGCAAAGCAACATTTTTTTGCATGGGGGCGACGGTATAGTCATTGGCGATGACGTATAAATGATATCAAATGCACACAATAGGGATATGCGCTTATGCACAAAATTCAATGAGGATACAAACAATAAAGTGAGAACGAACATTTTATTTGCAATAATATTTGAATAAAATATTGAATACTGAATTGTTATTTCTGAGAATCTGACTTATGCTTGCGCAACGGCTGCTATAGTCTGGATCCGCCCCTGGGATTGTCTTATTTACCCAATTAACTACACAACAGTGTGCCTTTAACTTGAAGAGCTCAAGATGTGTCGCGCTTTAATTATTCCTAAAACGATAGTAAATGTTTTTAAAGCTGTCTCAACGTTGATTGAATTTTGATGGAGCAGGTTGATAATTAAAAGGACAAAAGATATTAGAAACCACAGGAGACTCGATTACGAAATTGAACTCAGCTGGTGATGTACCGGGTGAGTCAGAAAAACGTGGGGCGTCTAGCAAGCCATATTTTGGCGAAAAACAAGTCAAATCGGGATTGTTGAAGTTTTATATTGCAGAAGAAAGATTGAATTAGTTATAGAAATTTTCTGACTCACACGATATAGAAATGAAAATTGAGCATATGCTTCTTGTTCCTTTTCGATTACGTCATGCGTGAATCTATGAAGATGTACAGTTGTAAGCCAATCAGTTTATTATAAATGTTGTTCAGAAAAATCGAATTATCATTTGTGGTATCGTTGAATTGCAGTGCTACTACAGGATATCCTAAACAATTGTTTGCCGTTGGTTGGAGGACACCAAAAAGGGGCAAAATTAACGTTCTTCAGTTTTTATTTGTTTACAAGAAAGGAAAAGCGCTCGCTTTGCTCTCGCTTCAGCATTCTTTGCTCATACAAAGAGCTCATCAAACAGTACAACTTTTGAACAGATAGCGAAAAGCTTGACTTTAAATTCCCTTCAAGATATGTAGAAAATGCCAATCGTGATATGATATGCTAATCAAAATAAAGGAAATTGTCGTCAAGGGCTTGCAAATAAAAGCCATGTTGAAAACTCTTTGAAATTTCACGAAGAATCATGCGTACTTATTTTCAATAGAGCTGAGGAGCACTTTCTCTGATTTTACCGCTCACTCCTTACATATATAGATTTCTAAGATCCTAAATTATCTTTTTGTACAGCTCAAATGAAAATTTCTTTGAAACTGATCGAGCTACGAGCTTTTTGATATCCAAATTAAGTGAAGCATGGAGCCAGATGCCATCAGACTAGACTTCATTGTTATCACGAGGCCATAGCACATCTTAAGGACGTCAATAGCTTCGTGTTCTGGTGTGTTTATCATTCTTGTAGTGGCTTTAGAGTCTATAGCATGCTACAAATCTCTGATACTGTGGTTACTTCACCTAACAGAACAAATGCAGACAGTTCATGAGTTCAAAGTATGGTTACTTACTGCCAGGTGACCTAAAAGAGTGAACATTTTTGAAAAATCACCTAACTTTTGACTACGTTGCTAATCTTGGAAATTTCTTTTCTTGTATTTTTGTCAAGGGCCAAAGTAATTTGAGTGATATTGCAATTGCTTGAAATCACTTTGATTTTGTCGGAATTTGAGCTTTTGTGAGGTTCTGGTTTTAAAACATGCTCCGAAATCGCAAGAGATGATTATCAAATTACATTTTTATCAAGAAACACCAGTTAGATTGGTAGCTATAGTCTTTGATGAAGCTTTAATATAATGCAAGACCTTTACTTTGATAGGAAATTGCATGGTATAGCCTTTTGGCTAAAAATACGATGTTTTGTGAAACGCTATTGCTCAAAATATGGTTTTGAGCTATATTTTCGTCATCTCATAACCGCAGGAATAAATGATAAAGATCTCTGAAATCAAGTTGATAAAAGTTCACAAAAAGAAATTTTTATGATTGGTAGCAAAATCAATTTTTGATGGTTTTTAAAAAGTTTTAATTTTTATTAAGTCAACCAGTATAAAACAGTAAGACCGAAAAACTGTTAATTAATTAATTAATTAATTAAAAGAGTGAAAAATACCCACCTGAAAATGAACTAGCATGTGTGAATCCTCACTGTAATCTTGCAAAGCCTGTGCTATTCTCTCCCTTCTTGCGTTGAAATAGTGTTATGTAAATTATTAAAGACGATGTCTCCTTCAATAGCAAGCTGCTCGAAATAAATTACCATAACTGTGGCTTTAAAGAATCTTGCATTTTTCACATTGGAAGAGCTTGGTAAATTTTACTATCTTCCTCTTTAGAAACATTTGAGGCTTTGTACGATTTCTTGCTCTGACGGAATGATTCGATCAGGACTACAACTTTAACATTGTAATATCTTGTTGTCAGCAATCAACAATCTCTCCGGTTAGTCAGTCAATGACATCTTTTTGAGATATTCCAAGGGCTCTTTCCTCTACAAACTGCAAATCATTGAGAACGTTAGTTCATCCTCACGGCAATTGCTATGTCTTTATTTCACATCTACGTACATGACATATCTCGGCATTTCTTTATTTCAGAAAGTGAAGAACGGCAAATATGTTTGCTCTGACATGAAATTCTTCTCTTTTGTTTACTTTTACTTAGTCAACAATAACAACTTCTTCAAATCTTGTTCATGAATTTCTTTGTTCTTGTAAAAAGTGGTGTTCTTTGTTTGATTTATTGAAATTTTTTATTTATTGTTTCAAAATTTTGATATTATGGCTTTCTTGCTTCCTGGCATTCGTAGAAAAATTTATTGTTCATTTCAAATAATATTCTCAACTTCAAAATGTTAATGCATTGAATATCTTCACGGCTGTTCAGTTTTGATATATGAAGAATGGCTCTTCTTCTTGTAGGATTAGCTATAGTTGAGTTTATTTGTTATTTCACCAATAAATGTTTGTGTCATTCCATTTTGAGATTCCACAGGTGTCAGGCTCAAACCGTTGTTGTATATCATGTAATTTTGAGACCTCTTTCATCTGCAATGACGAATAATAAGCAAACTCATTAGGTTCATTCAAAAACATTCAAGATGTTTGCCGAACTGCAAAGTCATGGATACAGGGTGAGTCAAAAAATGGTTGGACGTTTGAAAGCCTGTAGCCTCAATTCTGTAACAAAACCAATTATTTTTAGCAGTATTAATTATTATGTTCTTGCTGATGAATGATTATGACATCACAGCATGAAAGTCCTTATTTTGCCAATGTATTATAACATATAAGACATCGTAAATCTTGCCCGGAAGTCTTAATTCACAATTTCAAGATCACCTTCGAATCGTGCATGATTGCAGGATTCCTTTCTGGTATAATCAGCCTTTTTAAATAGTTTCAACAGACAGAGAGAAACATCTGCTAGCAATTCTGTGTAATTTAGTAGCAAGCTTCAAACCCAGGATGCTCACCAAACCGTAGCTTGTCGCATTTGTTTCAAATGTACATATTCACGGGACATCCGATGTGTTGAGCACCGATGTTGCAGCCAGTCAGATGCGTGACAGACTAATTTAGCTTAACAAAGTATCATTTATTTGTATTTTGTTCATTGTTATTATTGTTGAATTGTACTTTGCTGTATTGTGATTGTCTATTGTTGTATTGTTCATTGTTATTATTGTTAAATCATACTTTGCTGTATTGATATTGTCTGTTGTTGTACTGTTCATTAATATTATTGTTAAATCATACTTTGCTGTATAGATATTGTCTGTTGTTGTACTATTCATTAATATTATTGTTGAATTGTAAGTACCATACGCAATGGGAGCAAGATGACCCTGAGTCTTCTACCGTTGTGGATGGTACAGTGGCGGTGTGGGACAACAATTAAATTTGATCATAATTTTTTGTGATTTCAGAGTATGCTTCAAATCCAGGTTGCTTCTAAAAGCACAGATTCTCACAAATTCAAAGCCATTTCAAGATTTTGCAATATGGCTAAAACTTATTCTTTCTTTCTGATAATCTTACATTTTCCATATAACCAACCACCTCTGAGGGGACCATTATGGAAATAAGATCAATTCGACCTTTTAATGCTATCCCTGCCACTACAATTAGGGGTGTCCTTTACAGGTATTTATTAATTTGCATTGAAATAGTAATGTATCTATTTTTAGCTTTTAAAACATTGTAAATTTTATATTAGTTAGTGGCAAATTGATACATACATACATACATACATATTTGGCCCTTGACACAAATGCACATAAAAAATTGTCATGGTCGGTGGGATAATCAAATTTTGATGATTTTTCATAAAGTTTCACATTTTTGGGTCGCCTGGTATTATCTTCTAGAAAACTAAATAGCGTTAATTTGATTCTTACCAAAGTGTAATGATTTCACGTTATTCAAATGCTGTCTCACATTGGATGTCAGATGAAAATATCTGCGAATAGAAACAATAAGGACTTTTACATGAGCAATTTTGCGTTATCGCAAATCAAATCTAATATGACATCTAATGCGAGATTAAATTTAGTTAGTTATCTTATATCATCGCACTACACGCATCCACAATAACTGTTTGATCAATAAAACGTAATTTTTAACTCTACAAAATTCGCAGAAATCAAGCAATTGCAAATTTTTAGTAAATTTAATTCTTGAACATTTGCTGCTGCTTAAATTAATCAGAAATCATCAGTTCATTTCCCGTAATAAAAATCTTACCTCCAAGCTGAATTACACCCCCCAGTAACGACCCCGCTGAAACTCTTCCCCGCCAAGGTGGAATGATGACCCGCCAAGAAAATTTGTTTCCCCGCCGAAATTTCGCTCTTCCCCGCCGTGATTTTTGTGATCCCAACCTAGAACTTATAATTGGAGAATTTTCCCCGCTGTCTTTTTAGTGCCCGGCGGGGTCGTTACTGGGGGATGCTGAATTGTTTCCTTTTCGCTCTTGGCCTGTATCAATTTAGCAAAAATTGGTTCAACTTCAACTGTCCAATATGTGGTGGAATTCACTTACTCTTTTTCTGAAATTCCGACGGAAAACTTCTCTTTGAAACGATTTTCTTGTGTCCTTAACATTAAATTTTCGACATCTTTACTCTAACGACCTTAGGAGCTGTTTATCAGTGTTTGATAATTATGAATCACTTTCATCTCTCGCACAAACTTGCAAAGTTTTCATGCCCCCACAGAAGTACTTCGATATTTTGAATCCCTTTTGGTACGATCTTCTTATGTCTTCAACATTAGAATCTCGACGTCTTTATTCCAACAAACGTAGGAGCTGTTTATCAATGTTTGGTAATTATGAATCATTTTATCTCTCATAAAATCATACAAACTTGCAAAGTTTTCATGCCTCCACAGAAGTACTTCGATATTTTGAATCCCTTTTGGTACGCTGTTCTTATGTCCTTAGCATTTAATTCTCGGCATCTTCAAATTTCAATGCAACGAACTTAGAAGCTGTTTATCTGGTAATTTATGAATCACTTTATCCCTCCTAAAATC
>REGM01000057.1:50519-83944 GCA_004194415.1 Aurelia aurita | reverse complement strand
TACAAATTTGCAAAGTTTTCATGCCTCCACAGAAGTACTTCGATCTTTTGAATCCCTTTTGGTACGCTGTTCTTATGTCCTTAGCATTTAATTCTCGGCATCTTCAAATTTCAATGCAACGAACTTAGAAGCTGTTTATCTGGCAATTTATGAATCACTTTATCTCTCCTAAAATCATACAAACTTGCAAACTTTACATGCCTCCACAGAATTAATTTGATTCCTCTGGTCTTTCTAGACTGCCATATTTCATACTTCGGGGGGTAAGGTGATTTAAAACCAATTTAACCTTCATAAAAATGAGTTTTAAGCGTAATTTTGATCTGTGGATTGCGCAAACAGTGGTTTAAAGAACCGACACTGAGCTATTGCCAGCTGCAACTTATAATGAAAAGAACCATAAGCTGTCTAAACAGAAATAATTTGAATTATTATTGAGGCGGTTTATCAACAAAGATTTGTCGGTCTGTACTTATTTGGAATCTTGGTCAAGGAAAACAATAATTTTTTGTTAAATTAAATATGAATATATGGACACAGCACAGCTTTCGTTGCTCTAGAGATGATGAAAATACTGCCAAGCTGTAGTATTATTTTGGTGTTATGTCACAGTAAATCATTATCAAAAAGATTGTGTTGCTCTGAAGATGCCCTAGTGGGTGAAATTAGTTTCGAAAAGTTGTATTCGAAACTTTTTTGGAAGTCGAGAGATAATGTTCCTCTGTTGTAGTAACGATAACGGTGTATAAAGATTTTATATACACCGATATTCTTACAACGTGAGTAAGATTTTGAGCCAAAGAAAGAAAATGTGCAACTTTTTTGGAACTAGAGAGATAATGTTCCTCTGTTGTAGTTCTGAAAGATGTTATGAAGTTTGTAAGCCTGTAGCTCTCAAACCATTTTTCAGATTCCTGTAAACTGATAATACCTGTGTAGTTAAAATATCAGCTATCAACTTAGATAAGAAATTTAGTTTGTCAGAATCGGTTGTATCGTTCTAAAATTACAAGCGATTTTTCAAAAATATTTCATAAAAATATCCTTCAAAACAGGCCTAAAATAAAATCCTTGATCAAATTTGCTAGCAATCCAGCCTCATGAAAATAGAAGATGGACGAAAAATGCCGAATGACAGTCCCAAGTGTATACGATAATGCAGCAGCCTCGCTATATACATAGAAAAGGCTTGCACGATAAGAGAGGCAGACAGAGTTGGATTATGATAGCCGTGGGGCTAAATTGAGTGCAAATTTGTTTAAGGATTTTAAGCCTGTTTTGAAGGATTTTGAGATGAAGCAGTTTTACGAAATCGCTTGTAATATGAGAACGAAACCACCGATTTTGACAAACTAAATTTTCTCATCTAAGTTGATATGTTAGCTACATAAGCATTATCAGTTTATAAGAATTGATAAACAGTTTGAGAGCTACAGGCATTCAAACATTTATACATTTTGTTACTAGGTTGTTAGCAACCGTCTTGAAATTAAGCTGCTAAAAAGTATTAAAATGCTACATCAAACGACAAGAGTCACACAACAACAACAACGAAAAAGAAATCTGACATCAAACGACAAAGAACGACAATAACAACAACCGCAACATCACCACCAATTTGAAATTTAGAACAAATCAAATAAAAAACAGCGAACACAGCAACCTATCGGTGAACAACGACAACAACACAACGACAGAAAGAACAACAGCAAGAACCTATTACTTTAAAAGGTCAAAACTTAAACGTTGAATATTAAGAACCTTATATAGACATCAATTGAATTGTTAATAAAATCTTTGACCATGGGTAGTTAGACACCGCAGTTGTATTTACATTGCCATCATGGTAAGAATGATTTTCTGTATACTAATGTCTTTTCTGTTTCCTATCCTTGTGTTAGCCGCCATTTTAAAAGTTCTGTTGTTACGGAGGTTCTGTTTTTCATCTCCTCCGCAAAACAATATAGGTAAAAAAATTCCTCCGCAGAAGCGTATTAGTTGCGGCGCTCCTCCATAGAAGCACACATGTAATGTCTAACCACCCATGCTTTGACTATAAATATAGGTTGATCTGTTAGATTTATTCAGTTGCTCTGAAGATGCCCTAGCGGGCGAAACAAGTTAGCTCTGAGATAAAAAGATAAAAAGCGCGAAAGATCACACTAAAGCCTGTTTCTTTTAGACTTGCTGCCCTTTTCTACTTGTACATTTATATTGTATTAAAATGCTATATATACCCCCGTAATTTTAGCAGGTAGTTCAGGTGCATCTACTTTACATCTAATTCCAGCAGCGATTAGCTTTTCACTTCGAAACTAAGAGAAATCTTTATTAAGAAGGCTTGTGGCTGTCTGATTATTAGACGTTATAAGAAGGTATCCCGGGGGGGCCACTCCTATACTTTTCTATAGTATCATGCTCGTACAAAGATGCAATATATGCACCCTAAACGCCGACCTATTTTAGCAAAACACATACCCTAATCGCGGAAAATCTTCTTGAGAACATACCCTTTCCCGTGTCAAATTGAATTTGTCAAGTTTAGGTACCCTAATCGCGGACAAGTCACTTATCAAAAATTGTTGATATGGCCAGTGTGATGAATCAGGGACGAAGAGTTAAACCATTTAAACCTAAAGTAGTTGGATTTGCCTAACATATTTTCCTAATTCAAATTCTATTTTGAAATGCTTCATTAAAAATATCATCACAGAAGCGTTTCGATTTATCAAATGCAAAAAGGACATCCTTTTTTGAAATTACGGTCGAATTGGCACCCCTAAACGAGGGCCCGCGCGGGCCCGTGCCTACGTTGAGAAAGGTACCCTTTCCCGCGTTTTTTTGTACGAGCATGATAACACATCAGGTACCAAGTGGCCCCCCCGGGGAAGGTATTCAATTCAATTATTCATTGCATTGACCAATATTTGTTTCTGTCATATACACTCATTTCTTTTTATCCCCTTTTAATAAGAAAAATTATTGTCCGGGGTTGGTGGGCAGTTTCTTAAATTCTAGGGCCATTTTGCTACCAAACGTTTCTTATGTGTTTCTTTATATTGTTAATGTAGAACCAATATAGAAGGGCTTCGAAATTACTTAGTAAGATCTCAAAACATGTTATAACATAATTCTCACTCAAAATAATGCCAAAACATTTATTAAAACAAAACAAAACTAAACAAAACAATGCCAAAACAAAACTATCATTGTACAGTATCAAAACATTTTCAAGTGACCTGAGAAGATTAAAGCTACACATTACAGAACTTTCTTAGCTTTTGTAATTCAGGTAGGGTAGTTTCTTAAGTTTAAAAACATTGAACCTACCGTTTCTTATAAGTTGTTTCTTATAATAAAAAAATGAGTCCGGGCGGGTAAAAAAAATTAAAACGTCACAAGCCTGCACACTTTTTTCTTGGAAAGAAACTTCGGTCAGGCCATAGTACTAACAGTTTCTTAATTCAACATGAACATTTCTGCATTTTTATAGTATTAAAAGTTTCTTAATTTGTTTCTTATTTTTTAATTGCATGAATTATCATGTAGTTTCTAACACTGCTGCAGATATGTTTCTTGACACATGAACAATCAGATGGGAAGAAAAAGTGTTCTATTACGTTCAAACTATAAAAAGGTTAGCTAGTATTACTCAAGAATACAAGTTCAACGATATATTTTCCTTAATATCTTGAATTCATCTTTTAAACGCTTCTTACTACTTCTCAGACATAGTACTAGAGTTATATAAAATATAGTTACACTGTTATCGTTACTGCAGGAGAGGCACATCTTCTTTTGTTCTCGAGAAAGTTGTGAATTTTTATTCGTTGGCTTAAAATCTTGCTCACCTTGTAAGAATAACGGTGGTATAAAATATAGGTACAACTTCATCGTTACTGCAAGAGAGGCACATCTTCCTTTGATCTCGAGAAAGTTGTGAATTTTTATTCGTTGGCTTAAAATCTTACTCACGTTGTAAGAATAACGGTGGTATAAAATATAGGTACACCGTTATCGTTACTGCAGTAGAGGCACATCTTCCTTTAATCTCGAGAAAGCTGTGAATTTTTATTGGTTGGCTTAAAATGGGGTTAAAATGTTACTCACGTTGTCAGAATAACGGTGGTATAAAATATAGGTACACCGTTATCGTTAGTGCAGGAGAGGCACATCTTCCTTTGATCTCGAGAAAGTTGTGAATTTTTATTCGTTGGCTTAAAATCTTNGCGATTAGCTTTTCACTTTGAAACTAAGAGAAATCTTTATTAAGAAGGCTTGTGGCTGTCTGATTATTAGACGTTATAAGAAGGTATTCAATTCAATTATTCATTGCATTGACCAATATTTGTTTCTGTCATATACGCTCATTTCTTTTTATAAGAAAAAATTATTGTCCGGGGTTGGTGGGCAGTTTCTTAAATTCTAGGGCCATTTTGCTACCAAACGTTTCTTATGTGTTTCTTTATATTGTTAATGTAGAACCAATATATTTTTGCTAGAAGGGCTTCGAAATTACTTAGTAAGATCTCAGAACATGTTATAACATAATTCTCACTCAAAATAATGCCAAAACATTTATTAAAACAAAACAAAACTAAACAAAACAATGCCAAAACAAAACTATCATTGTACAGTATCAAAACATTTTCAAGTGACCTGAGAAGATTAAAGCTACACATTACAGAACTTTCTTAGCTTTTGTAATTCAGGTAGGGTAGTTTCTTAAGTTTAAAAACATTGAACCTACCGTTTCTTATAAGTTGTTTCTTATAATAAAAAAATGAGTCCGGGCGGGTAAAAAAAATTAAAACGTCACAAGCCTGCACACTTTTTTCTTGGAAAGAAACTTCGGTCAGGCCATAGTACTAACAGTTTCTTAATTCAACATGAACATTTCTGCATTTTTATAGTATTAAAAGTTTCTTAATTTGTTTCTTATTTTTTAATTGCATGAATTATCATGTAGTTTCTAACACTGCTGCAGATATGTTTCTTGACACATGAACAATCAGATGGGAAGAAAAAGTGTTCTATTACGTTCAAACTATAAAAAGGTTAGCTAGTATTACTCAAGAATACAAGTTCAACGATATATTTTCCTTAATATCTTGAATTCATCTTTTAAACGCTTCTTACTACTTCTCAGACATAGTACTAGAGTTATATAAAATATAGTTACACTGTTATCGTTACTGCAGGAGAGGCACATCTTCTTTTGTTCTCGAGAAAGTTGTGAATTTTTATTCGTTGGCTTAAAATCTTGCTCACCTTGTAAGAATAACGGTGGTATAAAATATAGGTACAACTTCATCGTTACTGCAAGAGAGGCACATCTTCCTTTGATCTCGAGAAAGTTGTGAATTTTTATTCGTTGGCTTAAAATCTTACTCACGTTGTAAGAATAACGGTGGTATAAAATATAGGTACACCGTTATCGTTACTGCAGTAGAGGCACATCTTCCTTTAATCTCGAGAAAGCTGTGAATTTTTATTGGTTGGCTTAAAATGGGGTTAAAATGTTACTCACGTTGTCAGAATAACGGGGGTATAAAATATAGGTACACCGTTATCGTTAGTGCAGGAGAGGCACATCTTCCTTTGATCTCGAGAAAGTTGTGAACTTTTATTGGTTGGCTTAAAATGTTACTCACGTTGTAAGAATAACGGTGGTATAAAATATAGGTACACCGTTATTGTTACTGCAGTAGAGGCACATCTTCCTTTGATCTCGAGAAACATGTGAAGTTTTATTCGCTGGCTTAAAATCTTACTCACGTTGTAAGAATACCGGTGGAATGAAATATAAGTACACCGTTATCGTTACTGCAGGAGAGGCACATCTTCCTTTGATCATGAGAAAGTTGTGAATTTTTATTCGTTGGCTTAAAATCTTACTCACGTTGTAAGAATAACGGTGGTATAAAATATAGGTACACCGTTATCGTTACTGCAGGAGAGGCACATCTTCGTTTGATCTCGAGAAAGTTGTGAATTTTTATTCGTTGGCTTAAAATCTTACTCACGTTGTAAGAAGAATGGTGTTATAAAATATAGGTACACCGCCCGGGGAGGGGGGGGGGCACTTGGTACATAATGTATTATCATGCTCGTACAAAAAAACCCGGTAAAGGGTGCCTTT
This sequence comes from Aurelia aurita, assembly GCA_004194415.1. Lineage (NCBI taxonomy): Eukaryota > Metazoa > Cnidaria > Scyphozoa > Semaeostomeae > Ulmaridae > Aurelia > Aurelia aurita. The sequence goes on along the minus strand of REGM01000057.1, from coordinate 77,802 downwards.
CTTCAAAGTAGGCACGGGCCTGCGCGGGCCCGTGTTTAGGGGTGCCATTTCGACCATCATTTCAAACAAGGGTGTCCTTTTTGGCATTTGATACATCAAAAACTCATCTGTGATGATATTTTTAAGCAAGCATTTTGAAATAGAATTTGTGGCGAATTAACGAACTTAGGAGACTGGCAAAAGATTTATTACAAGGGGTAGGAGTTCGGAAGCAGTTTCTTCCTTACCAACAAACGAGGTTGCTCTCCTCCGCCGAAGCAAATTTCTCGATTCGTTGTTCTGTGATTAGGGTACCTAAACTTGAGAAATTTTATATGACACGGGAAAGGGTATGTTCTCAAGAAAAGTTCCCGCGATTAGGGTATTTATTTTGTTAAAACTGGTCAGCGTTTAGGGTACATATGTTGCACCTTTGTACGAGCGTAATTCTATATGAAAGTACAAGAGTGGCCCCCCCCGGGGGTTTGAACTAGTCTGAGATAAAACATTTTTACAAAGTCACGTGTAAGTCGAAAACAATATGACCAATTTTAACCAACTAAATTATATTATCTAAGTTGACATGTAAACTACTCAATATGATATTGTAAATAATGTATACACCGCGTAAATAAAAAATAAAAAAAATAAAATCATACATATTCATTTGTTTATTTAATTTGGTTATGATTCAGTTGATTGTAAATATTCGAATTAGATTAGTTTCATTTTATTTATAATTAAGAAGCTATTGTATTGTATATTCGAATTAAAAAAATAAATAAGTTGACAACAGCAGCAACAACAACAACAATCACTTTGAAGGAATCTGATGAATAGCTAGCAAACTACAGGCTTGCAAACGTTTAAACTGTTGTTGACTCATCCTGTATAAGTAGGAAAGCCTAGGAATGTCAAAGCTGGGGGAATATACCAGAACTACATGTATTTTATAAGAACATTGTTTAGAAGAAAATGCGCTCTCAAATCCCTAAAAATTTTCGAAACTTGAGTACGCTCATTTCTTATAAGAAACCACTTGTAAGAAACTGCAGTAACCTCTTCCAGAAAATTAAGATACTATACCAGAAGCGATCAGATTTCAATTCGAAGTTAAGAAAAGTTTTCACCCCTCACCATTATATGTTGGGCTTGATGTGACCAAGTTTGCACTACTCTGTAATAAAATGGCAGTTCTATGGCCAAAAACAATTTTACCATTCGAGTTTTTTTTTTACTAAATGTTATTTTTCATTTCATTGCCTTCGCTAAGAAGCTAAAAATAATGCTTCATTGACAAGCATTAAACATTAAACTAAAATATAGTGCCAGTAGTGTATATTAATAATCATGTAATCCATTTCCTTTCTCAAAAATCTAGTTGTCAGCTCTCAGCTCTGAATTACTCCCATTTCGCGCTAATCAATTTTCGCGCGCAGAAAATATAAATTAGCTTTTTTGGTGACATGTTACATGCGAGGATTACGCAAGAGGTACAACCACAGAGCAAATTTCAAAAAGATAAACGAACGAACTGCTTCAAACAATAAATCGATGATAGACTGTATAGAAGAAATTGTCAATAAAAGATAAAGATATGGGTGACGATGAGTGGGAAAAACTTCCAATTGAAGATAAAGTTGTACACAAGGTATAAACATGATGCAAGTTCTAGCTCGTTATATTGGGATCCCTTTTTATCCGCGCCGATGGCTAGGCCCACTGGCTTTAGCTCAGCCAGGCCAAGCCCGCGCTTTTTTCCTGTACTTTATCTTGAATTATTTATGTCACGTAGTTTCCTCCCATAGCAAAGGTTAGCTCATCTCCTGAAATTCTTCATCTTGGATCATTCTTTGTAGCAATTATCAAACAGGGACAGAGAAGCGGAGCGACTTTGTAGATTCAAATAAATCAATTTCTTCATTTTGTCGAGTCTGTGCATTGGCTTCGCAAACAGGCCTAGGCATGCTAACCCTAACGTGTCTGAAAGGCTTAAGGATATGAAGACATCAATATTTTCTCAGTAGTAATGGTCAGAATCTTCTATGTTTACATTAAATAAGAGATGGTATAGCTTGATCGATAAAAAAGGGGCATGTGTGCCTCCTGACTGGAATTTTTGATGGAGGCACCACAGTCTGGATGGAGAGTAGGACACTTGCACACCAAATGATTGGTAACGATTTATTTACTGAAAACAGTAGGTANAACTTCCAATTGAAGATAAAGTTGTACACAAGGTATAAACATGATGCAAGTTCTAGCTCGTTATATTGGGATCCCTTTTTATCCGCGCCGATGGCTAGGCCCACTGGCTTTAGCTCAGCCAGGCCAAGCCCGCGCTTTTTTCCTGTACTTTATCTTGAATTATTTATGTCACGTAGTTTCCTCCCATAGCAAAGGTTAGCTCATCTCCTGAAATTCTTCATCTTGGATCATTCTTTGTCGATATTTAGCGAGGATAGACTAGCAATTATCAAACAGGGACAGAGAAGCGGAGCGACTTTGTAGATTCAAGATTCAAATAAATCAATTTCTTCATTTTGTCGAGTCTGTGCATTGGCTTCGCAAACAGGCCTAGGCATGCTAACCCTAACGTGTCTGAAAGGCTTAAGGATATGAAGACATCAATATTTTCTCAGTAGTAATGGTCAGAATCTTCTATGTTTACATTAAATAAGAGATGGTATAGCTTGATCGATAAAAAAGGGGCATGTGTGCCTCCTGACTGGAATTTTTGATGGAGGCACCACAGTCTGGATGGAGAGTAGGACACTTGCACACCAAATGATTGGTAACGATTTATTTACTGAAAACAGTAGGTACACATATATAGCAAAAAGATACTCTGCATACCCTAGATCTCAGTCAAAATGGCCATAATTTCAAGACATGCCTATACAATTTATAGTGAAAACAGAAGTGCATGTTATTCTTTTATTAGTGAACACACAGCTCTCTGGTGCAACCAGAGTGGAAAGTTCGTTTTTGCAACACCAGAGTTTTACGCCACGCCAATTGTTTCTAAACAATAGAGCTATTGTTCTACCATTGTTTTCAACATTGCTCTACGGCGCAACATACATGTTTTTCCAGTATGGTGGTGCAATAAACAAATTTTCCAGTCTGAACCATGCACAAACAGAAGTGAAGGTGAAGGTGAAGTTGCGGTTTTTAGCGCCAAGTGCTGGGATCTCAACTAGCTAAGCGCTAATTTTGAATCTGTGGATCCTTGTTGTGACGCTCAAGAGGTGCGGGTGGGGTTTAAACCCCGTCCGTCTGACGCTCTAGTTGCAAAGTCAATGGATTACAACACGGCGCCACAACACCTAAAGAAGTAGGCAAGTCTCAGAAGGCAGTTCATGGCACTTTTTGATGAAACCTTCTGTGCCGGGTTTTGTGACTGGACAGTTTGCTGTGCACGCATGACCTTTGCGACTTCACAATTTTTTTTCAGCGCTGGTATAGTAGAAACTTATCTCATCCCTTTCCCATAGGTATGGAAAGCAAGGGTTGCTGGATATGAAGAGGCAAAGAAGAAATTTCAAATGATTGATAACGAGAAGAGTAAAGAATTCATCCCATACCTTGGACTTCTGAAGAAATTTGTGACAGATAATAATGCAGTTGCACAAGAAAAAGGATTGTTGGCTACTTTGGCCTGTATTGAGAACTCTACAGATTCTGGAAGGTTTGTTAGGGCCTGTTCACATGGGAGTTTTCAGCCCAGGCTGAAATTTCATCCCGTTTACCCGAGGTGAAAATTTATCCCTCCTCTTCTACAGTCAAATGCTTGTAAATTTCTGTTTGCCATTACATGGAGAAAGTTTCGCCCCAGGCTGAAATTTCACCCCGCTTAGCGCTAGCCGAGATGAAACGTTAATCCCTTAATTAGGTTGTTAATCCCCATTGTTTTGCAAGATAAGCGCCCATGTAAAGGCAAATATTTTGTCAGCCTGGGCTGAAATATCGATGGTGCATGTGTTTTTGTCTAGTTTTGGCGCAGACAGATTTTCAGCCCGGGCTGAAACTCTCCATGTAAAGGGTAAAATAATTTCACCTCGGCTAACAGGGCTGAAGTTTCAGCCCGGGCTGAAAACTCCCTTGTAAACAGGCCCTTAGAATCTCTTTACTGTATTGTGTCACCATCTTACACCAACATTTTTTGGAAAGGAAGGAAGTACATGCATTTGACAATTAGAGCATCTTTCGTGCAGCACCTAGGAATAATTTAATTGTTGTTAATGTGACAGCACGCGCGATGGGAAACAAGTTTGGTGCTTGACTCACCTGTAATGTATGTATTAATTCTCTTGCCTTCTGCTTGTTATTCAGCTTGAAATAGGCCTGAATGAGCCCGCAGCTCCATGTGAGCTTCCGTCACCATTTTGTTATTTCAACTGCTAAACTGTCCGGTCCGCCTGCGCAGATTCAAGCTGAATAACAAGCAGAAGGCAAGAGAATTAATACATACATTACAGGTGAGTCAAACACCAAACTCGTTTCCTATCGCGCGTGGTGACAGAGCTAAAATGACAGCAAGAAATGACAAGAACATCCAAAACATTTAGTCAGAATCTTTGTAATGAAATTTACGTGATGTCACACATGGTGTATTGAAAAGGTTGTCAACATGGGTGATCACTTTTAGGTCTTAGAATTTTCAGGGTTCTCGTGGAGACGCTTGATCGAGTTTGAGTACCTCTCCTTGCAAGGCCTGTTTTGAAATTACCAAGTGATATGCATCTACTGTATTTAGGAGTGACAACTTCATAGTTGACATTCACTGCAAAAATTATGATCACAATATTGTTAACCGTCGCTATTTTTGTATTCAGTGGGAAGCATATCAGGGGAATTAAAAACTTTATTTAAAACATGCAGATTCCTTATGGCCAGTAGATGGCATTTGTATCCAGCTCGCTTTGTAGATTCTTTGGCTCTACCTTGAATTGACAGAATCAGGCCCTATTTACACTATACTGGAGATCAAGGGAGTTTATTGAACATTCGAAAGAGCCTGTATAGATTGTATGTTGGGGGGAATACAAAGCTGGGGAGGTTGTTCCAGAGGACAGGTTCTAGGAATGAAGGCAGAAGAATAGGAAACAGTTCGAGAGTTTGGAATATGGCAGCAGAATGTTTGTGATCAGTAAAAGAGGATATAGTGGGACGATGTCTAGGCTCAGGCATGATGCTTGTGAGCTCCCGAGAGCAATGCCCATGAAAATAGCGGCAGAAGAGACACAATGCCGAGACACAGCGCCTATGAGCAAGGGAATTGACTTTTTATGAGGTTATTGTCACTGATGAGACAAATGGCATTGGACTGGACTTTATCAAGTGTGGATAAGGTTGTTTTGGAGCACCATCCATACATGGTGAACAGTACTCCAGGGTACTGTGAATGAGGTACTGTATTTGTAAAGTATGAGTAGTAGTAGTTGGGAGGAGTTGTAGAAATATTATTTACATTTGAATGAATACAGGGTGTTTGAAAATTTGACAAATAATAGTTCCATTATATTCATAATGCAATAACTTTTGAGCTGTCCTCTTTAAAATATTTCGTAGTTATTGAGTTCTTACTAAAGATTTTGAAACATTATTGCTTTGATTAGATAGAGTCTTTTAACAACAATTTTTGTTATGATTTTTACACAGGGTTTGTGCTGAAGTCGTGTCAGCAGTTGTAACAAAAGTATTGAATGGAAAACCAAAACACAAGCAGATTGGGATAGATATTTGTCTCCTTTACATTGAGAAAGAAAAACAAGAGATTGTCATGGTAAGGCTCTTTATATGTATGTATGTATATATCAATTTGCCACAAAAGTAATTTACAAATTGATTAAAAAATAGATAATACAGTGTTAATAAATACATGTTAAAACACCCCTAATTATAGTGGCAGGGATAGCATTAAATGGTTGAGTTGAGCTTATTTTCATAATGGTCCCCTTAGATGTGGTTGCGTAAACAGAAAAACTAAAAAAAAAAGAAAACTAGATTTTTTATGTGCTTTTGGATATAGCATAATTTAAATAGGCCGAAACATGAATGTGAGAGAGTTTAAAAGAATGAAATATTGATCCCCCTCTTTTGAAAGAATAAAATGTTGATCACAAAATAAATAAATTTGTCCCTCGACACAAATAAACAAAAAGGATATATAGTTGAAAAGATTGGTAACATAGTCAAATTTTGGTGATTTTTCAAAGAGTTTTACTTTTTTATTGGGTCACCCGGTATGATTCTTTGTTATTTTGTCATTGATTTTTGTCAGAAATTTTGATATATTTTCTTTCATAGGAAGAACTTCTCGGCGGTTTTGTAAACAAACAACCAAAGGTAGTTGCTGCTTGTGCTTCACTCGTAAATCAAGCATTGAGGTTAGTGAAAGCGTATTTTGATATTTCTGCTCGGTGTTTTTCTCCTTTGATAATTAAATTACATAAGTTAAAGTGTTTTGCATCTATCTTGATAATACATGTAGATTAGAAATAGCTTGTTTACTCTAAGTTTCATGGGTTGATAATGAATCATGGTTGATTCGAAACGTTCCGGAAAATTCTAGAACAATAATGATTTGAGTCGGATATTTTAGGCCTTTGGCCTACATTATTTAAACTGGACATGTCGAATACAAATTATATCTGATAAAACACAATGATTTTCGTCTTTATTCTCATCCTAGTAGTTTGATACTCTTAATAATTTCTTGTTGGAATGTAAAAATTTGCCCTGCCTAACGCTCTAATGATTTCAGCAATGCACGTTCGATATTGTGAGTTTTGGAGTAGATAAAGTCATTTAAAACTCCCACGTCGCAATGGTTTTAAAAGTGTTTCATTTGTTTGCCAATAGAGATCGAATTTCCAATACAGTAAAAACCCACGTATAAGAACCTACAATTTTGCGAGTCAGCCTGAGTTCTCAAACAATGAATAAGCAAAAGTTACAATAAACGTTTGACCAAAGATAAATTTTTAGTGTGAGAGGTCAGGTGGATTTTTGTGTTAATTTTTCTTTGAAACTGGTACTAGCTTTGTTTACAGCTTTTACCGTACTTTCTTGATCTTGCTTTTCCTAGGGTGTCATTTTTGATAACAGAGTCCTTTGTAATCTAAGAAGTGGCTTCGATGTCAGTCCCTAGCCTCACTGCATAAGACCCTCAACTTACGCTCATCTCATTGAATTGCTGTTGTTGTTGTCGCAATTAGATTCCGGAAGAATTTCATTTTCGAAAATTTGTCGTAGTGAAAGTTGTTATTGTTAGTGTTTCCTGCAACAGCTAAATCTTGCAGAAAACTTGTTATTTCCCCAACGATTAAGTCGTTCAAGCCAATGATCGTACCATATCTCTAATTTGTGCTGAGATATAACAATGCATCACAAGCCAAGATCTGGGTTTACAAAAGGATTTCAAGGGAATTTGCAATGGTAAATAGGCTTGTCTATAAATAGAACAAAGGAAAGACTCGGACACAGCATTGTTTCTTTGGTTATTCATTGTTCACGGCCCGTGTGCAACGTTGATTTTAATGGGATATTTTTAGATTGTCTTCCTCTTTGCAAATGCAAGCTTTTAACCTTGCACAAACCCTTTAACAGGTTGATGTATAGGAAGATGAAATAAGTTTTTAGCGCTGACAAAAATTAAAAATAACATTGAACGATGAAATTGTTTCATTAACATTTAAAGACCCTGTGCTCCCCATGATCCTTTGCATGCAGGCGAACCAGCAAAATATCATATTGACCGTAAACAACATATTTTGAACATAGTTATAGTTATAGTTATAGTTATTTATTAAAGTCCTCAACTATAGTATATACAATATTCTAGGGACTGTACAAAAATAGGAATATTTACAAATTATAAATTATAAGCAATTCTAAAAAAGTGTGTTTTAAGAAGCGATTTGAAACTGTTTATGTCCTTTGCACTCCTAATTTCAAATGTTAAATCATTCCACAAAGTGGGTCCTGCATATCGAAAAGAACGAGTACCCAGAGTCTTACATTTGCACCGATGAACATCTAGCAGCAACGCATTGCTAGACCTCAGAGTCCTCCTAGATGTGTGCCATCTAATAATCTCTTGCAAATAGGTTGGCGCCTCACCTGTTAAACACTTGAATGTCAGTAAGAGAATTTTGTACATGATACATACAATACAATAATGGGAACATAAATAGCTCAAAGGAGCAAAGCTTTCCTAATCCTCTAATTACTTTCGGGAATGTCTGTTGTTTGAGTTCAAAATCGATGGCATAACAACGTTCATTTGAAGATTGAAAGACAATACAGACTCATGATTGCTAGGCCAAAATCATGATTGAAATAGCAATACAATGTACTAACTTATTGAAATTTCTACGGGTGCTAATGACATTTAAACTAAACTGTTTATACTTCAAGTGTACCTTATTTTCGACTCTGACGTTAAAAGATTGAAGAAAACTGGGGTTTCTTGCAATCCGCTTTTTAAAGGTACACATGATAAAAATTTATTCTTCTTTGCAGGGAGTTTGGCGGTAAAGTTATTACGATGAAACCAATTGTAAAATCTTTGCAAAAGCTGTTGGAGCATTCAGATAAGAATGTTCGAGAAGAGGTATGCATTGTTGTCACTTAGGCGAATTATAAATACTTTGATGCATCAAGCCAAATACTGAGCACGTTTTGAAGATAATTTCGAAGATGCAGGAATTGATATTTTCTTCAACATAAGGCACACAAGGACTCAACTTCACTCTTTAAACTCTTATTCATACAGACGACATGTCACGTGACTGGGATCAATTCGCGCTCGAGAATCAGACTTTGGGTAAAAGAAGCCATTACAAGGTATAGCGTCGCACTGGGATGTTGAGAGTTTCTCATTTATTTATCTAAAAAAATAGATTGAAAAAGCTTGGAAGCTGTTCAAATTATTCAAAAACTTTAGCAGATAGATAGGCGAATGTCTAACTAGAAGGTTGTCTTTGAAAAAGTGATGAGCTACTTACAGCTGACGGAGTTTGTGGTGCTAATTACGAAATTATCGACGCAAAGGCAAGTTTTCACAGCTTTCTTGGCCTAAAATTTATTTTCCGTTTTAAAACAGCATGTCTGTGTGTTTATTTCATAGGTTTAGTTCTGACTGACAATTGCTACCTATCCTTTCCCTATTCACTATCTCGAGGTAGAATAGAGGAGACATTTTATGCAACTTTTTGCAAATTTCCTATAGAAACCTATAGAAATTTTCTGAAGATTTACCCCAAAACAAGATGGCGTCGTGTTTTAAACGCTGTTGTGACGTCTTGCTGTCTGTATCAATTAACTCGTACTCCTATAAACTACAAGAAAATGAGTTCACATCTTCTCTCTTCCCTTTTCCCTTTTCTCTTTGCTGCATATTTAGAAAGTGCAAGTTTTGCAGAAATCTAAAGCTTACTTTCTTCAGGACTTTTAAATAGGCCTGGTTTTGCCTTGAAGGCTTGTTGCACAAACTTTGTGCCGCATAAAATGGGTATCACCTCCAACTTTCGTAATGGTAAATCCTTGTTTTATTGAGGAAATTTTGATTATTTTGATTATAGAAATTAACAATTGATTATTTTGCTGCACTTCGAATAGGGTGTAGAGGTACAACGCTACGAAATGTTTCGAAGATGTGCTTGCGAGTAGCTTGCGTGCAGAGTATACTTTTCCACTGCGAAGCAGTGCCAAAGAGGGGTTTTTATGACGATTTTTTGACAAGTATAAGAAAATAAGAGTTTTTACAAGCAATCTTAAAAGTATGATAACTTCATATCTGGAAAACATAGTTTTTATGTGGTTAAAGTTTTTCAGAGTCATTATGAAGTGGAAACAAATTTGGCTAGTTTGCACTTTAACGGACGAGCTTTCAATATCAACACGTTATGTGTCATGGGGTGGGGGTTAGAGTTAGGTTTTGGAAAAGGGGTTTTAGTTAGGGTTATAGTTAGGGTTTAAGTTAGGGCTAGTTAATGTTAGTTAGGGTTAAGTTAGGGTAAGGTAGAGTTTAGTTAGGGTTAGTAGCTAGTGTATTTGGTCAAAGTCGTTCCTGAGAGATATGACATAAATGTGGTCCGCTAAAGTGCAGTTGTCCCACAAATTTGATAGCGCAATCTTTGAACTCATTTTTTACGATAAATCATATTCTCATTCGTCAGGCGAAATCACTTGCTGTAGAACTCTACAAATGGATACGCGATGCTATAAGACCGCAGTTGGCTAACGTAAAGCCTGTCCAGGTAACAATACCGACATACTTTTCTTTATTCATCATCATCATCATCATCATAAATTGCTACAATGCTCTACATACAGTATATATACAGTATTTACATATAGTATTTGGTTACTATTCTTAGTCTTCGTACAAAGTCGTAGTTTTAAAGAAATTACTGGTTTACTGATACAGTATACAGGGTGTCCCAAAAAAATTGTGCCCCATTTGCCTGCTGATTGTGACGAAACGGAAAAAGATCCTCGCCAAACCTGTACACAGTGGGCTAGAGGCAGACATTCGAGAATTTTGAAGTTGTCTAAAATAATAGGTTTTATGCAACTTTAGAAAGCTGAATAGTGGGGCTTTCCTGCCCTTTTTAAAGTTTTCATTTATCTTGTTTTTTTATAGAGTTATGGATATTTAAATCTGAGAAAATAAGACAAAATTTTTGAAAATGTTCCACTAACATTTTAGTGGCAAAGAATGTAGATAAATGCTCTGTCTGCAAGCAAAATGGATTGAAAAATGTTTGATTAGCAATACCTGAAAGTGAGTAGTCCATATTTATTGAAAAACAAAATGAAATTGTTTTTTCAAGTCTATTTTTACCACAGTACTATTCTTTTTCAGAAAATGTATCAGATTTTTTATCTTCTTCAGAGGGCAAAATTTAACTTCAATCAAGAATATTAAAAAAAGTACGAGGAGAAACATACTACACCAATACATTTTCTGAAAGAACGGTCCATGATAAGTTTATTTCAGAAGGTTTCATTCTGTTTCCCCTCGGCAAATTCAAATAAATGGGGGGAAGGGCTTTAATTGGGGGAATTTTTGGTGTCCCAAGAAAAGAGCGCAAATTTTCAGAATCCTTAAATTATTTTCATCAGGTGTAACCAAAGGTGTATCATATAGACAATATCATGTGCATAGGAACCTCATACATTGCCTCGGATCATCTTGAATTGTACCAGATACCAGATAGAAGATTATTGGTTAGAAATTTGAAACATTGAATATAGGTTCCAGTCCCCTAAATGTGGAAGAAATATTCAAATTTATTCATTGTCCTGATAGAATAAGTTGAAAAAGAGCCATCAACCACTATTGCCGCATTTTTTGACACTGACAAGTACTAAAGGGGTTCTTGGTTCAAAATCTAAAAACGGAATATCTGGCCCAAGCCCCCTCAAATGTGAAAATTTTAAATTGTGTGCAATCAGTTTTATTTATCCTTATTATACGTTAAAATAAGCTGTCAACTAGTCCTGCAGCATTTATTTCCCCTGAGATATTATCGAATGTCTGCAAAATCATCATTTTGGCCCACTGTGCTGTAGATGATGTTGCTCTTCAGATGTTCAAATAAAATTTGCTACCATCCCCGTAAAAGTCCGTTGAACAATGATGGAGCTATGATCTTCAGAAGACCAAATTTGTCTGATGAGTGAAACCAGCGGTCGGCCATTTTGTCTTACTATTTTGCAGCGATAAACAGCTTCATGGATGAACCCAAATAAAATTTTCCAATGCCATAACTCTCGCAAAATTCCAAATAATAATCAAAGAGTTCATTGACATTTTTGCGAGAGCTATGAAATTGGGGGCTGTTTCAGTTCATCCATGAAGCTGTTTATCGCTGCAAAGTAGTAAAACAAAATGGCCGACCGCTGGTTTCAGTCATCAGACAAATTTGGTCTTCTGAAGATCATAGCTCCATCATTTCTGAACGGATTTTTACGGGGATGGTAGCAAATTTTAATTGAACATTTGAAGAGCAAGATCATCCACAAATTTAGCAAGAATCTTTTTCCATTTCGTCACAATCTTCAGGTAAACGGGGCACAATTTTTTTGGGACACCCTGTATATGTATGGCAGCAAGAAATAGAATTAACAAAAGTAAACGAAACTAATCAACTAAATTAAATTAAACGTAACAGAACAGAATATAGGAATAAGTTTAACAAACATTAATTCAAAGGTGTGTGTACATCCAGGCGTATATAAAAAAGGCTAGTAGCTTGGATGAGGTACAATGCTAGGGCGGCTATTGTGTCGTTCTCGTTAGAGCTCATGATCTCCTCTAATTGTAAGTTAGTTGTAAAGGGTGTGACCGAGGTATGTAATAAAAGGTTCGATGGTAGGGTACCATAGGCCGGGCATACAGGGAGGAAATGTACCTCATCTTCAATTAGACCAAGGGAGCAGATAAAAAATTCATTACCAGGAAAGCTAAATTCAAACTACAAAAAACAAACTATTTCAAACAAAGTAGCATGTATTCCCAGTTATTTTCCGTGTGATCTTAGTTTACGATTGGACGTGTTTCTAAACTCAATCAGAAATTATTTCTTCATGTAACTAATACGAGTCCTTTATAATGTTTCTGTCATTCTACTACGTGGTCACCGTTGTCAAAGATATTTTTAGTCGTCAAGGACACGTTAGAAGTGTTTATGCTAGAAGATACCATCATTGCTCTTCAAAACAACGGAGATATACTATTTTGTGCTAACCAAGCAATCTTGTTTTGCTGTTTCTTTGCAGCTTTTTTGATGTATGGATTATGTGTGTCAAAAATTGAAATCCCAGATCTGCAGGTTTAAATTATTATGTTGCCTTTAATTTTCACATTACATATCATATTTAATAATATTTTAGATGAAAGAGCTCGACGAAGAATTCTCGAATGTAGATCCCAAGAAACCGTTGCCAACAAGATTTACGATATCAGAGCAAGCGAAAATGGCAAGCGCTCCCCCAGTACAGGAAGTAGCATCAGGAGAAGCTGCAGATGGTATGCTGTAGTTTTTTATTTTCTCTACATTCATTTCTCATTTTCATTTCTTAAATGTGATTATGCTACCAACCTGGCAGGCCTGATTTAAAGTATACTGCGACAATATGAATAGGTAAGATATGTCTAGAAGTAAAGAGCCACTACTGACAAAGTTAAATGTGCNTATTGCATATGTAAGATGCCACAGCATTCCGAGTATAAACGTGGGGTGTGCTTCGGGGTCTGATGTCCGTTTCCGTGTAAGTTTGTGATGTTTTTCCGTTTTCCGACTTTGGAATGAGTAAATTTCTGTTCCTTAAGAGGATAACTTGTCTGTTACTATTTTTGATTTTATACCATATTTTCCGTACTGAAAATAAAAATAGTTCCGTTTTCCGAGGCACCAGACTGTTATTTTCCGTTTCCGCTTTCAACCTCAGTTTCTGTTTTTCCGTGTTATTTCTCTGATTTGCATTTTTCCGTGCAAAATGGCCTAGTTCTGTGTTCCGTAATACAGGACTCTCCCTATAGTAACGGATTGCAGAACGTTAAATTTCACTTTTATGTTTTTTCTATCTGAAGCTACTTGATAAACTAATATATACCATGCTAAAATATCACAGAAAAAGCGTTGAAAAAACTAATTTGAGTAATACATCTTCGCTATAATGTCATAGAGGAAAGAACATCTGACCAAAGAAGTCAGTACTACCAATATAATATAATATTATATTATCTTATCTATAATATGATATATATTATAATATTATAATATATAATATTAATATGATTATAATAATATAATAATATAATAATATTATAATTATATTATTATAATAGTGTTTGTTTTTAATGTTATTATAGTATATAAAAGTATACCATATACTAATTGTTTATGTCATTAATTGCAGAAACTGGATGATACGACGCCTGTCGTCAGAGATAGTGCAGCGGAAGCACTTGGCACAGCCATGAAAGTTGTAGGTGAAAAGGCAATGGGACCATATGTTGATCAATTGGACAAACTAAAAGCTGATAAGGTAAATTTTGTTTCACAAGTCTAAGGCCCCGTTTACACGATACCGGATTCACTTCATATCGAATTGGCTTCATACCAAATGGCGTTCTGTTTACTGATCACGACCCAATCCGATATGTTTTCGCTCCGCTTGTGCGGAGTGAAATCACGCCGCTGGAAAGTTGTATGAAACCAACCCTGTACGTATCGGATTGGGTAAAGTGCCCGTTCAACTGTTTGTCTCACCTAGTAGTAGTCTCATCAGGTGTTTTATTTGAATGAGTTATTTTACCTGGGTGGTAATTATGTACTACGAAAATCAAAAGTAGAAATCCGAGTATTGGCAGGAAATCGAAGCTTCGCCAAAAAATGAAGGACAATAATTGCGACGATAATTATATAATTCATTTTCAAAAAGACATTGCAGTTAATTGACAATTCCAAGTACGCGTATTTTTTTTATAAGAAACTGCTTATAAGAAACTGAATCTCTAAAAATTAAGAAACTCCAGTAATGGGAAAATATACCTAAAATAAACTACTTATTTCAATAAAGGAGATCCTTATCATAATTTTATTTTACTTTCAATTGTTTCCCGTATCATATTACTCGGAAAGTACTTGAGAAACGTTTGACGTTAGACTTATGGCTAAACTCGTAAGAAACTCTGAGTACTCAAAATCTGATAATTTTAAGAAACTTTCAGCACTGGCTCAAATTCTTAGTTTCTTATTAAAAAATACGTGTATTATGCGACATCTCAGGTATAAAACAAGAGACAAATCCGATGAATTATTTATCTTGGTGCTAGACTAGTCCATGATTAAATTATTATTTACGTTTCGAAGTAATTCCGTACTTCAATATCGGAATCATATCTTCAAAAAGCACGAGGCTACATTTATATTCATGAAGACCACAAACAGCGACAAATGCATGTTTGCAATTCGTACGTGTAAAGAAAGCAAAGGGGTAAGCCCATATTTCATATATATTTTCATATATTTAGCTAAGGGGGAGGGTAGCCCTTCAGCACAAGTGCTGGTTTTCAAGGGGCCCTCCCATAAAATAAAACTAAACTAATTTCCAAAAACTTATTAATATCAAAAACTATTAAAAAACCTATTTTACAATCTAAAAACTTATTTACAATGATCAAAGTTTCCAGTTAAAAGAAAAGAGTTCAAACCCTAAATCAATTGCTTAAATAAGCTTGGGGAGGATGCTTGCTTTGATTCAGCTGAGAGGCCATTCCACAACTTTGCTTCTCTGAAAGAAAAACATTTTTATCTTTCTTTCAAAGGATAGTGATTAAAACAAAGCTAAGAAAAAGAACATGAAAAGAAAAAATGCAAAAATACACATTAATTGTTAAACAGTAATATCTGTATTTCTTTCAGGTCAGAGAGTTTTACGAGAAAGCTGAAGTCAAATCTGCTCCGGGAGCGAAGGCTCCAAAGCCCGCAAAAGCAGCCGCCCCAGCTCCAGCCGCTGCCCCTGCAAAGGCCGCACCATCAAAGGCGGCTGCTAAGAAAGCACCTACAAAAAAGCCGGTAAGTATTAATGTTGTATAGTGTTATTGTTGTTATTGTTGAACATCTTTTGCGTCATACCATGCAACATAAAGCAGAGGGATGGCTGCCTAAAGATAGCTCAAACTTTCTTAATAGTTTTCAGTTAGACTTTATTTTTAACTTTAAACCGACCATAAGTTGAAGTCTCAATTCGCGTTTAGGGTAAATCCAAGTCAATGAGGGACAGGCTGTTAACCATGTAGTCTTAGATTTTTCTGATTTTTAGGTTGCAATTTAAACATGATAAGAGAAGCAACATATCCAAATTTCAGCTTTCTAGCATTCTTCGTTCTGGAAATATCTCATTTCAAAGTTTGGGTACTTTTGGGCCTAATTTTTTATTGACCGCCATTTTGAATTTACACTTTTCATGAAATTAGCTATCTTTTGATCAACTCTTCAGAATTTCATCATCCAAACATGGTTTTCATATATATTTGGGGTGGAGAGCCCAAAAATAGCCTTTAAATTATGATACGACAAACATAAAATGGCGTAAATACAAAAACAAATTGTAATCTAAATATTTGCCTTTGTTCAGATTTCTCTAATTTTTGCCATGTTGCTTGATTTTTACAAAACTGATATTTTCCAGGATAAAAGTAGACACGTACATCTACTTTCATGGGAAAAATGTTCTTGGCCAAAACTGCCATTAAAGATTTATCTAATGTTAAAACATGTGCTTATTTTTGTACTGTGCGCAACCGCAACATCTATGTTGGTATATCACATCATTGTGAGGGACCATATAACAACAGATGAAAAAACGAAAGTAAGTATCAGAAGTGTACCTAAACGATTCAGGTACAGACTGTAGCAAATTTGATAATTTTTCAAAATTGTTGGAAACTCATTAACTCAGATTTATATCACCTTTGATTCATACCAAAGTGCTCCCAAAAAGTAGATGGAAAAAACATATTTTTAGCTGTAAAGTTTGGATTTCTCATTAAAGTATTGTAAAACAGGCATCAATCAAAAGATCTCAAAGAGCAGAGTTTGAAAATTGAGATGAATTTCAGTTTCAAGCTTTGAAAAAAGGGTTTTGTCTCTTGGGAATTCTAGCAACTTTTTTGTTTCAAATCGCACAGACATCAACCTTACGTCATCTGATATCCCTTTTCCTCCTGATTTCAAATCTGAAGACCGAATGTTCCTATCATGTGTGCTTTCAACGTTGTAAGTCATATACTGCAATACAGGCAGGAGCAGATGCGAAGTAGGGGCGGTAACCTGCACTTAGGGTTCAATCTTTGGTAAATATTTCCAAAATTATACAGTTGATGAGAGATTGGATTACATTTTTGAAATCATGAGCAAACAAGCCTTCAGATGAGATAAGATTGATGTCTGTACAATCTAAAACTAAAACATTGCTAGAATTCCCAGGGGACTAAACCCTTTTTTCAAAGCTTGAAACTGAAATTCATCTCAATTTTCAAACTCTGCTCTTTGAGATCTTTTGATTGATGCCTGTTTTACAATACTTTAATGAGAAATCCAAACTTTACAGCTAAAAATATGTTTTGTCCATCTACTTTTTGGGAGCACTTTGGTATGAATCAAAGGTGATATCAATCTGAGTTAATGAGTTTGCAACAATTTTGAAAAATTATCAAATTTGCTACAGTCTGTACCTGAATCGTTTAGGTACACTTCTGATACTTACTTTCGTTTTTTCATCTATTATTATATGGTCCCTCACAATGATGTGATATACCAACATAGATGTTGCGGTTGCGCACAGTACAAAAATAAGCACATGTTTTAACATTAGATAAATCTTTAATGGCAGGTTTGGCCAAGAACAATTTTCCCATGAAAGTAGATGTACGTGTCTACTTTTATCCTGGAAAATATCAGTTTTGTAAAAATCAAGCAACATGGCAAAAATTAGAGAAATCTGAACAAAGGCAAATATTTAGATTACAATTTGTTTTTGTATTTACGCCATTTTATGTTTGTCGTATCATAATTTAAAGGCTATTTTTGGGCTCTCCGCCCCAAATATATATGAAAACCATGTTTGGATGAAATTCTGAAGATTTGATCAAAAGATAGCTAATTTCATGAAAAGTGTAAATGCAAAATGGCGGTCAATAAAAAATTAGGCCCAAAAGTGCCCAAACTTTGAAATGAGATATTTCCAGAACGAAGAATGCTAGAAAGCTGAAATTTGGATATGTTGCTTCTATTATGATGCTTAAGTTACCACCTCAAAATCAGCAAAATCTAAGAATGCATGGTTAAATTTTTATCTTTTTTGTCCCTGTTTGAAGTAGAATTACCCGTTAATCAATAAATTGGGTTTTTTTCTGCAAGCTGTTTTAAGATACACTAGGTTCCCGCATATAAAACCTACTTTTTTGAGGGCCAGGCTGAATTAGGTTAATATTTTAATAGATTAATTTCAGGGTATCTTATGCAAAGGATCCCTTGTGAAGCCTTTCAGGAGTCATCAACAAGAGATTTTCAATCCTGTTATTTGCTTTTGGCAATTTTATCAATGACCTAATAACCAGCTCTAAGCTTAGATTCTTTACACAAATTTTGGCCATCAAATGGGAGGGGAGGAGTTTCAGCATCTAAAATCAAAGACGAAAGTCAATCTAATAATGGCCATTAAAAATTAATTGATTATCCTTGTAACAAGAATCTATTTTGTATCAAATTGAAACAGGTTCTTAATTACAAGATATATAATTTAGAAAAAAAACAACCTGTGGGTTCTTATCTTCTAGGTTCTTATTTGTGGGGATTTACTGTTTGATCTTTTCATCAAATCGTCTTTTAGGGTGGAAAGCCGAAGCCGTCATCTGCAAAGCAGGTATGTTGATAAGCAGACATACACTAATTTTCCTCAAGTTAACTTATGTTTTAATTTACATGTAGAAGAAAGGATGCAGTAGGATGGTTTCATTTATTTTCACTATTCACGAAAACTCTTTCCCGAGCTTTGCCTTGCCTATTTGTTTCAAAGTCATGGAACAGACATTAGCCTCTTTGGACCATTCCTTGGTGAAGTGCTTCCGCAAGAAAATTCAGGTAGAAGAAAGGATGCAGTTGAATGGTTTCATTTATTTTCACTATTCACGAAAACTCTTTCCCGAGCTTTGCCTTGCCTATTTGTTTCAAAGTCATGGAACAGACATTAGCCTCGTTGGACCATTCCTTAGCGAATTGCTTCCACAAGAAAATACAGGTCGCTCCCAGATCTTTCTCTTTAAATGTCGGGGGGGGGGGGGGCTATCTCCAATATAGTTTTCACCTACTGTAGGCTGAAGATTCCTCTTGAATGGATAAGCCAGGTAGGTCCCTGGGCAATACACCATTTTAACGAACTTCCGCCTTTATGGAATGATTTAAATGTTCATGAAACGAAATCTTTCGCTCTTGATTCGGATTCAGCATGAAAAATATAGTCTTTAAACAATTTATAATATACTTAGCATTTATAAAATTTATTTGTTTGTTTGTATTTCATATTTAGATTTGATAAGAGATTTGACTGTGAAAATCGTTCGGGGTGCCACCTTACCCCGTAGGTCATTTTCACCGTTGAATCCTTTATGATATTTTCAAGTTTTCATCTTCATTAGATTAATATTACAAACGCTGTAAAATGAAAAATGGCACATCGACCAAAGTTTAGCAACTGAATCGGAATCTGAGGTAAAAATTTCGTGCCATGAAATCTTGAAAAATGTCCATAATCGCAGCAGTTCTTTAAAGTGGTGTATATGTTGATGGTTTTTCTATCTTACCTACTTCTTAACCATTATTGGGCTATATTACTTTACGGTCAGGGCAGCAACTCTTTTATACAATCTGATTGGCTGAAAATGTTCGAATGTGACTTAATGATAGGGCATTATTATCCAGCAATGCCTGCTCGTGATGTAGCAACGCGGCTTCGAACCACCGATTAGGGCTTCGAGCAAGAACAACAAGTCGAACAGCATCAAATGGCTACGTCTGCAGTGGCTTCATGCTGGGCCTAATAATCATTTTTGCTTTTAATATTATCTTTCTACCTTAAAAAATGAAAGCCTTCACCCAGCCCTGACTATAGCGTAATAAACTATATAATAACTGTTTCCTTCGGGCAATACCGAAAATATTAACTCTCAGCCTCTGTACAAAACCTTGCAAGCTCGGTCTTGTACTGACGGCTTAGGGTTAATATTTTCTGGTATTGCCCTCGGCAACAGTTATTATAGGCTTAATATTCAATGAGTCATTTGCTGTTTATCTTGAAAGCAAAGTATGTATCCAGTTTGCTTCTGCGATCTTTGAAATTTTGCTACTCCTTAACGCAGATTCTGCAGTGTTCTTGCGTTAATTTTGTTTTTTGGAATTCCAAGCTGTTAGAATGTTTAGAATCGAGGCGTTAATGATCCAGAAAACTTTTTGTTAGAAGTTGATCTGTGTGGTTTTTTTAGGGTAAAATTGTCAACAAATTTAATTGATTTAAACAGGATGGCTCAAAGAAAGTTAAAGCAGCGGGAGCGAAGAAACCGAAGAAAGGTGCTGCTGCATACGCAGATGACGAAGTCGAACCTACCGAGCTTGATTTAGGGGTAATGAATATGAAATTTATCCTTATCAGTTCTTTAGAAAGTGAATCAGTCTTAAATTCGTTCAAGGTATCTTCAGTCAGAAATTAACTATCCGTATATGCACTGGAATAGAGGCGTAAATTGCCTTCTTTCGCCCCCTTTTCCAATCAACTCCTAATTGAGTTTGTTTAAGACATGCTGTTCAAGAAAGAATGTACTCCTGTTTAAAACATCCACGAATCTCGATTATCAAACCTATGATATTTATCATAGGCTTCATAGTCGAGTTTCGTGGATAACCTTTTTTTTATTTGTTTTTTCAATGATCCAAAAATATTTAAAGATTATAACACTTTTGTTTTCGATACTTACAGGTTTAAAAAGTACAAGTTGAAAAACCTTATTTTGAGCTATACTTTTAAGGAACACAGTCAATCTTGCCAAGAGCCAAAATTTTAAGATTTTTTATGTTTTATTGTGCAGGAGGGTGCTGTTGATGATATTGCATTGGAATTATTTGGTGAGACTATCTGTAAACAACTTGCAAGCACGAATTGGAAAGAGAGGCTGGAAGCAGTGGAAGAAATAACAAAAGTAAGAACCGACAAATCTAGTTTTAATCAATACTTTACATAAACTTATTGCATGGTCCTTTCCTTGTTTTCTATGATTAACCTTGCCCAGCTTGTAATGATGGCAAATGTTTTAAAAGCTGGCAGTATATGTCCATTTATTAGTTGAATCTCAGAGCCGTAGTGATAGCATACCAAACAAATTGTGTCTAACACTTTTGAAAGTGATAAAGTTTGTTTTTGTGAAGGTGCAGTTAGTAGGCTAGGGGCTCCTTCTTTCTATGTATGCTCATGTTTTCTCTTATGCTATGTTCACATTGCTCCGTATTCCTTTTTATCCGTTTTCATTTTGATGCGTTTTACCCGTTCTCACTGCTTCATGGGTAAATACAATAACGCTGCAAAAACGATGAAGCTTCGGATAAAAAAGAAAACACTGCTTCGGATAAAAAAGAAAACGCTGTGAAAACGAGACCAAAGTTTACCGCCCTGAAAATTGCTAAAAACTTTTCAAAGATTTCTCCAAGCATTAGACTAACCTCGAATGAGTCAGCAATGTCGAGAACTTGTTTAAATTGACACGTGCTAAGCATTTTGTTGCGTTGTTGTAGTTGCTAGCATTTTCAAAAGTATCCGTTTTCACTTTTTCTGTGTTCACACTGTGTTTTTGCGTTTTCAAGTCTCCGTTTTCAAAAGTACCCGTTTTCAAAGTGCGTTTTCAAAAGTCTCCGTTTTCAGGGCGGAGCAGTGTGAACGCAAAGCGAAAATTGATACTTTTTTATCCGTTTTCGTATGAATACGGAGCAATGTGAACGGGGCCTTAGAACCTTTTTCGCATGCAAAATGATTGAGTTATCGATCATGGTCTCGAGAAATCTTTTGTGTCTTCTTTGCTTACATTTGCAAAACGATTAATCGACTGTAAAAATTACCTAGTTTGTGATCGCTAAAGTAAAAAAAAAGCGCGCATAAAAGAAACTGCGGATTAAGAACCTCCAGGCTGATTTTTGGCCAATTAAGCACCTTATATATAAGAACCATTATATACCGGGTGTCCCAAGAAAAAGTATGCAGATTTGGTCGACCTTAGCGATGACAATTTAGCACGAATCCATCCGAAATCATTTTAAAAAAATATCTCGATCGTCAACTTGAACATAGGGAGCTCCCTTGATGATACGTGTCACGTAAATTATACTTTTTAAAACGTATCTGTTGTGGAATTTTAAATTTTTGCTCCTCCTGTTTCAAATTTTTTTCAAGTCTATTGTTGACGTATTCATTGTGCTTCAAGAATTTGCTTAGGCCAAAATGCCAAAGCTCTGGTTTGGAGGTCGAGGCAAATTTGTATTTTGAAGATTAATATTTCAACTCTCAAAAGCATCAATGTCAACAAACAAGGTATCTATGTTCAAGTTGACTATCGAGGTATGTTTTAAAAATGTTTTCCGATTGATTTGCGGTAAATTCTCATCGCTAAGGCAAATATGTATACTTTTTTTTGGGGCACCCTGTATATGTATAGGAGCCATTTCAGCCTGTTGCAGAAGATCACAGGTTCTTTTATTCGGGGTTTTTACTGTAATTGCTTCGTACTGTCGTGTGAATAAAAAACAACAGATACTATCGCTAAAAAACTTGCCCTTGTTTACCAGGCCAGTTTTCAGTATACAGTTGAACTGCGATGATTTTAACTCAGCTATCTCGAACTACGCGCTATTTTGAACGATTTAGTGATCCCTTCAATTAGCTTTTGAAGAGAATCGACCAAGATAAAAGTTAGCTCGGGCCACTCTCTTTTATCCTTTAAAGTCTACTTTAGTAGCTGGGGGCAGTAATAATGGCTGGTTTAAGTTGGAGGGAACCACCTTCTAACCATTTCTCATTCTTCTTATTTCACAGAAAGTTGAAGGCATGACTCCTGATGCTAAAACCACGCAAACACTTGTTCGAACCCTGGCAAAGAAACCTGGCTTCAAAGATAACAATTTAGCGGTATGTATGGCTGTTTGTAATAGTGACATGATAGGAAAATCATATTTACGAAGGAAGCTGTGACGTGACTGTGTCACATGACTATGTCACGTGATAGGAAGAGGTGCAAATTGAGTTGTTTACGTGATGTTGAACTGGCAACAGCCTAGTTGTTTATTCTCGTGTTTATCTATCGATTTACACGGCCACCGAACGTTGCAGAAGCATCAACGCAAGTTTCCAGAGTTTTTTAGACTAGCCACAAGTCTATTTCCTGATGGCGGCCTGACTGATGGCTCATTTCCCGCAGTTCCCGGATCCGCAATTCCAAAAAGTCTAAAGCTGAATTCACATTTGAGGCGATTTTGTGGTGCAATGCGGTGCACGCGGCGAAGTTGAATTAATCCAACTTTGTTGCATTGCCGTACTTCTATGTTATCTGAAAAGCGCTTCAAGTGTGAATTCAGCTTAAGATTTTACGACTGACCTCAGTAAGTCTAACCGCCCCTGGGAGCAAAACTCTGCTCGTAGCGGCATTTTCGAGCCACCCGATTGGCTTCCCCAAAAGCGACAATGCTCAAAAGTAGAAACCCTGTCAACTTTCAATCGCTTATGCCCACATTAAAATTTTAGCGAGAGGAATTGTTCGCCTTTTGGAAGTTGGGTTGTACTTTCTGTAGGTACGTATAGGGACTTTCCATCCTTTTCTCTCAAAAATTGATTATTTTATTATTATTATATTATTATTATTTAGTATTCATTCTTGCATTTAAAGTTGCCTAAGAAAGTATAGCTATAATTGCTAATTAAGGCCAACTATTTATTTAAAATACATACAATATTATAAGAAAAATATAAGTTACAATAAAAACCTGAACTAGGATAAAATATTTTGCATAATCTGCAGTTGCAGGCTTGACATTTGTGGGCTTTAATGAGTCTTTTGAAAATCTTAAGGGAGTCTTGATTTTTCAGTTCTAGAGGCAGTGCCTCCCATTCTTTTCCCCCCATAAATCTGACTGTATGGGTTCAAAGGCAAGTTGTTTTCACCTTCGGTAGTTGTAGTTTATTTAAGTGCAGTTTTCCTTTCATTAGTCTTGCGAAGTTTATTTGATCTGCGTGACATATCTATCAACTCTCCTTCAAGGTTCTCAAACTGAAATTCTCTCTGCTTGGTACTATTGCGAAACTTTCGAAACCATTTTCAAGAAGAAGTGCCCTTTACGCTATCACTGGATTGATTGAAAAAATTGGAGACCTGAAGGTAGGCTGTCACTCTTGTTTCATTTCATTTTATTTACTTTATTTATTTTATTTCATTGATTATATTTTATTTTATATTCTTTACACAGGGTTAGGTATCCAGTTGCGAGTACTACTGGCTTCCAAACTGTCCTGCAAAATAACTAGAAATTAAATATATCTTCTCATTAAATTTACCAGTAATCATAAACATCAAAATACCGTTTTCAGAATTGGTACCAATCAAACACACCCATAATAAACATAAAAATAAAAGCTAAGTATATAAGAAAATAAACGAACAGATTAATTGCTGCTTTTATATGCGGCTTTGAATCGATTTAAGGTTGGCGCTGTCTTTCTTAGCATCAGCGCTAAGATTATTCCACAATCGTGCTCCTCTGAAAGCAAAGGACCGTTGGCCACTGGAAGTTTTTAGGAGAGGCAGCTTGAGGTCTGTTTTAGTATTATGAAGCTCTCTACGCTATTATCTGACAACATTTCTAACAGAGTTGTAAGGTAATTAGGAGCTTCCTTGTTGATTGACATGTACACCATCATGGCAGTTTCCGTTGGTTCTCTGACCGTCAGCCATCCTAGATCCTTTAGAAGTGGTTGCGAAGACGTTATTGTTTGCTAAGAGTTGATACCTGTTTATTATTTTGATTGTGTCTTTTGATTACTTAATTGTTAATTGAATCATAGTATTTCGCAGAGCACAACCAATTAGTAAATTTATAAAAGGCGAGGTAATTCGAAGATTGAAAATATTTGTATATAGCTTGCGTATAAGAGACGGGTAATTAAGGGTATTTACTCTTGAAGATTTTAAATATATCTATGAGTTATTAACTGTGCATTTCGAAGTTTATGAGTGAACTTATGCATGAATTTTATGTGCGGTCCATATACAAGGCGCATGTTTTAAGATATACTACCTGGTGTCCCCAAAAAAGTACTCCTGTTTGAAAAATCACCAAAAATTGATTACATGGCCGATCTTTAAATTTCTTTTTTTGGCAAGTAGATCAAAGACCAAATTATTTTCCCAGATATAGCTGACCTTGTGATTGGTTTTAAAATCAGCAAATTCAGCTCTTCTTATCGCTGCCAGGTTTTAAAGCATACTGCAAACAGTATCGATGATTACAAGTTTAATTTCTTTTTGTATATTAAGCTTGTAGCTTGGTCATAAATGTCAGAAAGAAACGCAAACTATCATTGTAGACTTGAAGGATAATGAAAAATCTCAAAATAATAGCTCCTAAGCAAGATTTACGAGTTGCTTAAAGAGTATTGCTCAGAATAAGGTTTTTCAGCCAGTCATTTGATACCCTTTAAGTATCAAAAACAAGCATTTTATCATCTTTAAATATATTTGGATCACTGACAAAAGAGATCAAAAAGATAATTTTATGATAAGTTTGATAATCGAATTTTTGTGATTTTTTAAACGGAAGTA
Organism: Aurelia aurita; assembly: GCA_004194415.1. Taxonomy (NCBI): domain Eukaryota; kingdom Metazoa; phylum Cnidaria; class Scyphozoa; order Semaeostomeae; family Ulmaridae; genus Aurelia; species Aurelia aurita. The sequence continues at coordinate 52,391 of REGM01000057.1, read as the reverse complement.
CTTTTTTTTGGGACACCCGGTAGCAATCTGTAAGGATATCGTACTTAATTTCTGTCATCCTCTTTACCTAGCTGAAAGATGCAGTGAAAGAGACACTCAAGATCTTTGCTGAAAACATATCATTGAACTACGTTAGTTTGAAAGTAAGTTGGAAAAGTCTGTCATTTGCAACAACCTAACAACAGCCAGACTTCTATTTGTTTTACAAGGACAAACTGCTGAAAATTTTGTTTCTTTTCCTTAAAATTTACACTTTGATTTTTGTTTATCATGTCTCGGAAAACTGTTATCTCTGAATAAAATGAGCAGGAAAAATCGATTCCTTAATAATTTTTGTCTCTGTTTGACCAAGCATAGGACCATGGAAGCCATTTCACGTTTCCTTATACTGCAACTGGAACTTTTCGAATCTTGAATTATCATTTGGAATAACGCTACATAATTTCTCAGGCAGTGTTTATCTTTGATATTTGCTTCTTTTCTTGAGCCGTGCATTGTAGTGAGCTTCTACATATTGTTATTTTAACTGCCAGCAACTGGAACAGCTACTTTATGAGTGCTTTCCACATCAATCTTATATTTATTTGAAAGGTTGCTAGAGTGTCCAGTGAAGTGAAAAATCCAAAAACACAAGCAGAAGGGCTCATCTGGATGAGCGAAGCATTGACAGAGTTTGGATTTAAGTAAGTCGTGCTAGATATTTTTCCAAATTTAACGTAAACATGATGGGATGTCGTATAAAAGTATGAATTAAATGTAAACAATGAAATAGTACTCTAACCATTGTTTAATACAGGGATTGCCTGTGAAAGTGTTTGTCAGTTGTCCATCCGATACGGATTGATTTCTTGAATTATACGGAATTAGATAGATCCTATACAGTAAAAACCCGCTCAAAAGAACCGTGATTATCTGTGCATGCTGCAATGGTTCATATAAATTGATAGAATGGTTCCTATAGGTATGCGGTAAATAACTGCCAAAGAATCAACCTGGAGGCTCTTTATCCGCAGTTTCTGCTATCGAGTTTTTACTGTATACATAGCGTAAATATAGCCAAGAAGCGGAACCTGGTCCGGGTAGACGTAACTGTCCAACAAACTAGCTACCCAGTTGATATTTTGGCCTTAATTGAAAAACAAAATATTCTATTTCGGATGGACAGCTGATCAAATATTTCGCAAACAGTGTCATTAGTTTTTTTTTTATTCAATGAAAAATTTTACAAGAACAAGGTACTTAAAACACTACATATGAACTACTTTACAACACTACCAGGACGATACCACTGGGAGCAAAAGACAATGACTACCCTGTGGAAATTACATAAAGAACATACTACTAAATTGCAACTAAATGTCTCATCAGTTGGACAGATGTATCACAATTATTGGACTGTGGATATATACTTCTGATGCTCCTATAAAATTATTGGTCATACTACAAATAGATACATCAATTATTATTTTTCTCTTGTGTTTACCCCGAATCGTTCTTTTTCAGAATCGATTTGAAGCCACATGTAGCATTTATCAAGATATCCTTACAAAACACAAATCAGGTATAAATTCTGTCCTTTTCAAAACTTATACCTCATTCACACTGAAGCAGTTAAACCAGCTTTGTCTAACCCAGGTTAAATTTTAACCAATCAAATGCCTTCGATTTGTTGGATCGACCAATTAGAACGCAGCATTCAATAACCTGGTTTATTTTAAGCTCGTTTAACTGGCCAGTGTGAATGGGGTATTATTCTTGTCTTTGTTCCTCTCTGATATAAACATTTCAAAAGATGAATATTCATACTGGGTGGTTCATAAAAAATGTCTTCGTTGAAATGGCTACTGTTTCTTGGATATCAAAGCAATAATA
>REGM01000057.1:0-43062 GCA_004194415.1 Aurelia aurita | reverse complement strand
ATGTCTTTGAATCAATTATCTGCACGTTTTAGTTTTGAAATATCTTCTTGTTAGGTAAAAGGCGAAAAACCGCCTGCACCCATTCGTAAGATTTTCGGTGATGAAGACGATGAACCCGAAGACGAGGATAATGCTGACGAAAACGAGGCTGATGATGACGCAGGAGACGAAAAGGCCAGTGGTGGAATGAATGCTGAAGATTTGGTGGACAGAACTAATATTAGGTCAGTTTTCAATTTTTTGAGGGACGTTTTGATTGAACTTTACTGACTCATCTGGTAGCTTTTTCTGTAAAAATAAGGCTGTGTTTATTGGGGGGAGGGGGGGGGGGCGTTTATTTTAGACCAGAATGTTTTTTAGGGAAACACTGTTTATATGAAGCTATCCTCCGCAATCAACTATCATGCATATGAAACCATCTGATACAGCTATTCTGAATCTCGTTTTATGGAAACAAAGCAAATTGCTTCTACCATTCTGGTTTATTGTTATTGAGCTCCTCAAAACACAAGCAATCTGCTTTCAAAGATTCCTTGGTTTCCATTTTTTATATACAGTTTTCATTTCAGAGATTATCTTGACTTTTTCTTTGCAGTGAGAAGATAACAGAGGCTCTAATAACAAAATTGATGGATAAGAATTGGAAGCTACGGAATGAAGGATTACAGGAGGTACATGAATCTTGTTTTATGTTCTCATAAAATTTACGATGACAAACAAAGATTACAAATCGATGCCACAGGGAGCATGGCTATACATACAACTCTGTGGCTATTACACTTAACATAGAGACACAAATATTACAAAATATCTAAATATAAAGGAGGACAATTTTACACGAGAGAGGGAGAGAGGAAGTTTTTAGAGCATAGGCATCAAATCCTCAAAAACATCGCACGAATAGGCAACGCATCCCCCGCCCGATCCAACGATTCATTAATTCCATTTTTCATTCATTTTTAATTATTTAACCACGGCAGCCCCATCCGTCTATAGGGACTCCTTTACAACGGGCCTTGCAAGAAGACTAAAAAGTAAAAACCTAGTTTACAAATTTTGTTGAAATATCTATAAAAATGTTCATAACAAAATTAAACGAAACTAATTCAAAAGAAAAGCGAGATTAAACCCTCTACAACGTCCTTTTTAGCCTTTTTTTGAAGGTAGGAAGAGAGGGTGCATGTTTCACATCCCAGCTTAATTTAACGATCCAAAGGGAACCCCAGGCACCCTGCCACAACTGTCCACCAGCAATCCCCGACATCCCGACCACCCCAGAACCACAGCGTTTTTCTTTTTATTGAAAGAATTCATGAAAAGCTTAGAAAACAATATGAGTCTGGCTTTTTAAATCTTATTGGTAGTATTGTAGCTGTTACATAGACTGATTACATGAGTCTCAGTTTTCCGCATTGAATTGAATGATATTATGGCTTCAAACTGAGAGAAAATGAAATGAGAGAAAATGTATGAGAGAAAATGAAAACATCAGATTAAAAAAATTGAACGAATACAAGGAATCACGTCATAAGTCTAGCTGTTACATACTATTTCTACTTGTAGAGTAAACATTATAGCTCCTATTTATTTTTTCTTATCATCGATTGAATTCAATTTTGATGTGGCAGTGTCCAACAGAGTGTGGAAGTTTGTCGAATTTTATAAAATTCTCAGAAAGCAATCTTGCATTTTGGACAGTGCGATAGCTTGAGCAAACCTTAGACTCTCTGTCTTAGTGCAGATTTGCGTCCCCCCCATCTAGTCAAAAGAATTCAGACCTTACCTCGAATTGTTGTGAAATAAATTGCAAGTATACATTTGCTTTACCCGATTATGTGATGGGAAGCAAATTTAACAATCTTTTCACGCCGTTTTCTGAGCTTTTGTATGGAAAAGATTTGAGTAATGCATGGATTTATTTTTGTAGGTTGCCGATATTTTGAAAGCGAACAAATTCATTCTTCCTGATATTGGTGAACTGGCAACAGCTATGAAAGGAAGGCTCGCAGACAGTAATAAAAACCTGGTATGATTATCTTTGAAATTTTTAAGTGTCAAGTTATTCCGTTTGCCTCAATTAAATTCTTTAAAAGGATGCTTGTCTCAAACTTACTGCAGATTTCGCAAGAAAATATGACAATCTGAAATAATATTCTAACGCACCTTTTCCAACACCTTTCTGATGACCTTTCTGATGACCTTTCTGATGACCTTTCTGATGACCTTTCTGCTGACCTTTCTGATGTCACGCGTATTATCCATGATCAAACAACAAAATTGTTTTGCTCGCTACATTAGTTCGAGTTGTCGCAACCCTGACCTGACATCTAATGTTAAACAGATTCTAGTACATTATTTTTTAGTTTTTAATCATGTGTAGTATTTATGCGCAATTGTTTGTAGCTTAACGTTTTTCATGTAATGGCCATGGGGTAGTCATTATTATTATTATTATTATTATTGTTATTATTATTATTATTATTATTATTATTATTATTATTATTATTATTATTATTATTATTATTATCAAATTATTATCAAATTATTTACAGTTGGTACAATATATAGTAATAAAACTAATTCAAACCAACTATTTACATACAAAGAAAAAATTACAAAAAAGTTCATGTCTAATCCTCATTATCAACTATTTTATTTTTAACTGCAGATCTTGCATGTGCAATTTTGCCCATTCCATTCTTTGGTCATCCTTTTAAATATTGCTGCTGAGTTTGTCATAGTCATAGTCATAGTCTTTTCTCCCCATTGTATCGTCCATGCAGTATTGTAAAGTAGTTTGTAGGTAACGTAATACGTAATATGTTTTGTAAAATTTTTAATGGAATATATAAAAAAGATTTGACACAGCCTCTTTAAGTTCTCATCTATTTTATGAAACAGGTGATAACCTCACTTGGTATTTGTAAAACAATATCTGAAAATGGTGGATCAGGAATGAAGAGACATGCTGCCACTTTGCTGCTGCCAATGATGCTTACCATGTCAGATGCTAAGGTAATCAATTCAATTCAATGCGATTGTTTATTTGTAATAATTTCTTGTGTTTTTTAATTAACTNCAAGCAAGAAAGAAGTAAGTACACGTCAAAATGAGGTAGCATTTCTTTTCGACATTGTTCTCATTCTATCGTTTGATGTAATTCGGTCCCTTGTCCTTTCATTTTGCGTTGGGTCAGTCATTATTATTATTATTATTATTATTATTATTATTATTATTATTATTATTATCATTATTATCAAATTATTTACAGTTGGTACAATATATAGTAATAAAACTAATTCAAACGAACTATTTGTTTTTTTAACCGCAGATCTTGCATGTGCAATTTTGCCCATTCCATTCTTTGGTCACCCTTTTAAATATTGCTGCTGAGTTTGTCATAGTCATAGTCATAGTCTTTTCTCCCCATTGTATCGTCCATGCAGTATTGTAAAGTAGTTTGTAGGTAACGTAATACGTAATATGTTTTGTAAAATTTTTAATGGAATATATAAAAAAGATTTGACACAGCCTCTTTAAGTTCTCATCTATTTTATGAAACAGGTGATAACCTCACTTGGTATTTGTAAAACAATATCTGAAAATGGTGGATCAGGAATGAAGAGACATGCTGCCACTTTGCTGCTGCCAATGATGCTTACCATGTCAGATGCTAAGGTAATCAATTCAATTCAATGCGATTGTTTATTTGTAATAATTTCTTGTGTTTTTTAATGAACTCTGTCAGTATTTAGTTTCGCTTTCTTGTCTAAATTTTCTCCCATAGCTTCTTGAATTTTTTTAGACGGAGTTGACAATTTTATTCATAGCCCAAGCAGTAGCAGACACTAGGGGGCGAGGGGGTGCGGTCGCTCCAAATGTTGGGTAAAACAAAGACCATTTGCTTGAAAATAATTAAAATAAACAATGCTTTTAAACTAAAACAATAGCTTCACCCCCAATATTTGACAAAAAGGCCGCCACTGAGCCCAAGATCTTCTCATTCTAATCTTTTCTTGCGTGCTCCTAAAATTTTAAAAATATTTCTGAGGTAATTGCAAAACATCTCTTCAAAATTTATTAACTTTTCTGTCTGACCTTAAAACTCATGAAGTTCCCAACAAGGTGTCAGCAGAGAAGTAAGGCCTAAACAATGTGGAAATAGATTCTGTCCCATTTTACAATTCCACCAGAGAGTTGGGGACATGGGACTTTTGGTGCTTGCAACGAAAGCAAACAAGACAATTCTTGCAATATATTAAGGTTTAAGGTTGCCTTTATACGATCTTTCAGTATGTTTGTCCCAAGAATAATGGTCGATAGGCATCATAGAACCAATAGCATTTAGGAAGGCCGGTGAATTGGTCAAATTACCGGGTAAGTCAGAAAAAACATGGGGCGTTTGCCAATTTTTATCGATGCAATCTTCTTCGCAAATTCATTTCTTTAAAAATTCATTGCAAAGGAAGAATGCTAACTTAGGTATAAAGATTTATTTGGTCAAAATCGGTCTTTCCGTTCCAAAACTACGAGCGATTTTAGTAAAATCGTGTTTCGCAAGGTTCCTGAAATCGGCCTTCAATTGTTTTCATATTCATGCACGTGTGAACTTCTAAGCCATGACAACCACACTGTCTCTCTGCCCAAAACATCGAAACAAGGCATCCATTGTGTTAGAGCACAAAAGGAAAAATTATTGTTGTTTGTTTTGTTTCCTGCAGAAAGTTGTTATGAAATAATACCTTTTCACCAAAATAGCTATATCACAAAATTGCAAATAAATTTGGAAAGAAATGACCGATTTTAACAAATTGAATTTCTGTAACTAATTTGATCGTTCTTCTGCATTATAAAACTTCAACAAACTCGATCTGACTTGTTTTTCACCAAAACATGGCTTGTTAAACATCCCACGTTTTCTTCTGATTCACCTGGTATAAATTCTGTTCAAACGGAATACTTTTAGCTGAACGGTAATCAGTCATGACTTTATCCTTTTAGCCTCAATTACAAATAGCTGCGAAAGAGGCCCTTTCAGCATGGCATTCAAAGATTGGTTTTATTCCTTTTCTGCAAGATGAAATGCTTTCGACGGCATTGAAGAACCCAAAGCCTAATTTGAAGATTGGTGTAAGTTGTACTATTATTTTTTCACACTCCCTGGATGGCACAACTTCCTTAGAAAAGCAAAAAACCGGAGTAAGATTGACATGCATTTTGTAAGTGATACCGGATGACACAAAAAAGTGAAAATTTTGAAAACTTATCCAAATTTGGCTATGTTGCCGATCGTGAGCATTTATTTTGGTGAATATGTGTCAAGGACTCAATCAATTTCGGAGCTTTGGCAATGATTGAAATTGCATTGAATTTGTGGGAACTTGTTTTTTTACAAGCAACCTGGTTTTGAAGTATACTCCGAAATCATAAGAAGTGATCACCAAAATTATCAAAATGAACTTTTAAACCGTACCACCATTTAGATTCGTTGCTTATGTCCTTGACAAAGCTCTCATATCATTTAGGACCAGAAAATTCATATGGCATAGCAAGAAATAGCTTTTTGGCTAAAACTATGATACTTTGCAAAATACTATTGCTCAAAACATGGTTTTTCATGCCGTAATTTTGACTTGTCTCCCCTGAAAGAATGAGATAACGATCATGTTTTAGCTAATTTGGTCCTCGACACAAATACACAAAAATAAAATGTAAAGATCGGTAGAATAATCAAATTCTGATGATTTAAAAAAAATGTTCATTTTTCATCGGGTCACCCGGTATTCTGAATAGCTTAATTTCTGTTTGTTTGAAATGGAGTCTAATAGACGATTACGGAAAAGATGGCGTCGGGGGGCATTTGACCAAGATGCATTGCGTTCTATAATGGAATCAACAGTGATTCTATAGAGATTCGATCATCAAACGCAATGCATCTTGGTCAAATGCCCCCCGACGCCATNGTCTCGGTATTACGGAGGCTACTGGACGAGCATTCCGAGTTTTTTGTGAAAAGGTTACACAGGTATTCTGGAGAGCCAACTCATTGAGCGACTTGACAAGCATCGTTTTAGACTCATATCTGCATTCAAAGATTCATTGGATACAATTCATACATACAATTTTCATTTCAGAGATGATCTAAACTTTTTCTTTGCAGTGAGAAGATAACAGAGGCTCTAATAACAAAACTGATGGATAAGAATTGGAAGCTACGGAATGAAGGATTACAGGAGGTACATGAATCTTGTTTTATGTTCTCATAAAATTTACGATGACAAACAAAGTTAACAAATCGATGCCACAGGGAGCATGGATATACATACCAACTCTGTGACTATTACACTTAACATAGAGACACAGATATTACAAAATATCTAATTACAAAGAAGGACAATTTTACACGAGAGAGGAACTTTTAGAACATAGGCATCAAATCCTCAAAAACACTGCACGAATAGGCAACGCATCCCCCGCCCGATCCAACGATTCATTAATTCCATTTTTCATTCATTTCTAATTATTTAACCACGGCAGCCCCATCCGTCTATAGAGACTCCTTTACAGCGGGCCTTGCAAGAAGACTAAAAAATAAAAACCTAGTTTACAAATTTTGTTGAAATATCTATAAAAATGTTCATAACAAAATTAAACGAAACTAATTCAAAAGAAAAGCGAGATCAAACCCTCTACAATGTCCTTTTTAGCCTTTTTTGAAGGTAGGAAGAGAGGGTGCATGTTTCACATCCAAGCTTAATTTAACGATCCAAAGGGGCACCCAGGCACCCTGCCACAACTGCCCACCAGCAATCCCCGACATCCCGACCACCCCAGAACCACAGCGTTTTTCTTTTTATTGAAAGAATTCACGAAAAGCTTGGAAAACAATATGAGTCTGGCTTTTTAAATCTTATTGGTAGTATTGCAGCTGTTATAGAGTAAACATTATAGCTCCTATTTATTTTTTCTTATCATCGATTGAATTCAATTTTGGATATGGCAGTGTCCAACAGAGTGTGAAAGTTTGTCGAATTTTATAAAATTCTCAGAAAGCAATCTTGCATTTTGGACAGTGCGATAGCTTGAGCAAACCTTAGACTCTCTGTCTTAGTGCAGATTTGCGTCCCCCCATCTAGTCAAAGAATTCAGACCTTACCTCGAATTGTTGTGAAATAAATTGCAAGTATACATTTGCTTTACCCGATTATGTGATGGGAAGCAAATTTAACAATCTTTTCACGCTGTTTTCTGAGCTTTTGTATGCAAAAGATTTGAGTAATGCTTGGATTTATTTTTGTAGGTTGCCGATATTTTGAAAGCGAACAAATTCATTCTTCCTGATATTGGTGAACTGGCAACAGCTATGAAAGGAAGGCTCGCAGACAGTAATAAAAACCTGGTATGATTATCTTTGAAATTTTTAAATGTCAAGTTATTCCGTTTGCCTCAATTAAATTCTTTAAAAGGATGCTTGTCTCAAACTTACTGCAGATTTCGCAAGAAAATATGACAATCTGAAATAATATTCCAACGCACCTTTTCTGACACCTTTCTGCTGACCTTTCTGATGTCACGCGTATTATCCATGATCAAACAACAAAATACTTTTGCTCGCTACATTATCTCGAGTTGTCGCAACCCTGACCTGACATCTAATGTTAGACAGATTCTAGTACAGTAATTTTTAGTTTTCAATCATGTGTAGTATTTATGCGCAATTGTTTGTAGCTTAACGTTTTTCATGTCATGGCAATGGGGTAATCATAGTCTTTTCTCCCCATTGTATCGTCCATGCAGTATTGTAAAGTAGTTTGTAGGTAAAGTAATACGTAATATGTGTTGTAAAATTTTTAATGGAATATATAGAAAAGATTTGACACAGTCTCTTTTAAGTTCACATTTATTTTATGAAACAGGTAATAACCTCACTTGGTATTTGTAAAACAATATCTGAAAATGGTGGATCAGGAATGAAGAGACATGCTGCCACTTTGCTGCTGCCAATGATGCTTACCATGTCAGATGCTAAGGTAATCAATTCAATTCAATACGATTGTTCATTTGTAATAATTTCTTGTGTTTTTTAATTAACTCTGTCAGTATTTAGTTTCACTTTCTTGTCCAAATTTTCTTCCATAGCTTCTTGAAATTTTTTTAGACGGAGTTGACAATTTTATTCATAGCCCAAGCAGTAGCAGACACTAGGGGGCGAGGGGGTGCGGTCGCTCCAAATGTTGGGTAAAACAAAGACCTCTTGTTTGAAAACAATTAAAATAAACAATGCTATTAAACTAAAACAATAGCTTCGCCCCTAATATTTGGCAAAGTGTCCGCCACTGAGCCCAAGATCTTCTCATTCGAATCTTTTCTTGCGTGCTCCTAAAGTCTTAAACAATTTTCGAAGCATCTGCAAAAAATCTCTTCAAAATTTACTAACTTTTCTGTTTGAACTTAAAACTCATGAAGTTCTCAACTAAAATTTCAGTTAAAGGTGTCCGAAGTGAAATAAGCCCTTAAAAAGTGTGAAAATAGATTCTGTCGCATTTTGCAATAGACCTTTAAGCTATCCTACTAATGAATCAGAATCGAGCAACATTTTGCAAAAATCTGAAGAATATTCGAATGTGCACTTCAGTGATAGAAGCTGTAGCGCCAGCCTATCGAAAATTTCATATAAAAATATCGCTCGATCCAGACTCTAAGAGCTAAAAGGTCTATTCCACTCGAGAGATGGGGAAATTTTGGGACTTTCGGTGCTTGCAAAAAGAGCAAACAAGACAATAATTGTAATACAGTAAGATTTAAGGTGACCTTTGGGAATTGTGGCCTTTCAGTATATTCGTCCCGAGAATAATGGTTGATAGTCATCATAGAACCAATAACATTTAGGAAACCCGGTGGATTGGTCAAACTTCCGGGTGAGTCAGAAAAAATGTGGGGCGTTTGCCAATGTTTATTGATGCAATCTACGTCGCAAATTCATTTCTTTAAAAACTCATTGCAAAGGAAGAATGCTAACTTCATATAAAAAATAATTGGGTTGAAATCGGTCTTTCCGTTCCATAATTACGAGCAATTTTAGTAAAATCGTGTTTCTCAAGATTGCTATAATCGTCCTTCAATTATTTTCATATTCATGCACTTGTGAGCCTCTAAAGTATGACAAACATACTTTTTCTCTCCAAAAAATCGAAACAAGCCATGTATTGTGTTAGGGCACGAAAGGAAAAATTTTTGTTGTTCATTTTGTTTCCTCAAGGAGTATTCATTTAATTGTCATTGCTAGGAAGCAGAAAGTTCTTATGAAATGATACCTTTTCACCAAAATAGCTACATCACAAAATTGCAAATAAATAAGGAAATAAATGACCGATTTTAACAAATAGAATTTCTGTAACAAATTTGATCTTTCTTCTGCATTAGAAAACTTCAACAAACTCGATCTGAGTTGTTTTTCACCAAAACATGGCTCGTTAAACACCCCACGTTTTCTTCTGATTCACCCGGTATATATTCTGTTCAAACGCAATACTTTTAGCTGAACGGTAATCAATCATGAATTTATCCTTGTAGCCTCAATTGCAAACAGCTGCGAAAGAGGCCCTTTCAGCGTGGCATTCAAAGATTGGCTTTATTCCTTTTCTGCAAGATGAAATGCTTTCGACGGCATTGAAGAACCCAAAGCCTAATTTGAAGATTGGTGTAAGTTGTATTATTTTTTCACACTCCCTGGATGGCACAACTTCCTTAGAAAAGCAAAAAACCGGAGTAAGATTGACATGCATTTGTAAATGATATCGGATGACACAAAAAGGTGAAAATTTTGAAAAATCTTCAAAATTTGGCTATATTGATCTTGAGCATTTATTTTTGTGAATATGTGTCAAGGACTCAATCAATTTCGGAGCTTTGGCAATGATTGAAATTGCATTGAATTTGTGGGAACTTGTTTTTTTACAAGCAACCTGGTTTTGAAGTATACTCCGAAATCATAAGAAGTGATCACCAAAATTATCAAAATGAAATTTTAAACCGTACCACCATTTAGATTCGTTGCTTATGTCCTTGACAAAGCTCTCATATCATTTAGGACCAGAAACTTCATATGGCATAGCAAGAAATAGCTTTTTGGCTAAAACTATGATACTTTGCAAAATACTATTGCTCAAAACATGGTTTTTCATGCCGTAATTTTGACTTGTCTCCCCTGAAAGAATGAGATAACGATCATGTTTTAGCTAATTTGGTCCTCGACACAAATACACAAAAATAAAATGTAAAGATCGGTAGAATGATCAAATTCTGATGATTTAAAAAAATGTTCATTTTTCATCGGGTCACCCGGTATTCTTAATTTCTGTTTGTTTGAAATGGAGTCTAATTGCTGACCATTTTAACCTAATTGAGTGATTGACTGATTGATTGCAGCTTGTTTTCATTGATTATTTTAGTTGCTGACTTGGTTGGAAGAAATTTTGAAAGAAGAGAAAAAGAAACTACCTGTTGAGTTACAAGAATCGATTCCAACACTACTGTCTTGCCTTGAGGACAGAAATGCTGATGTGCGAAAGGGCGCACAGGCAGTTTTACCATTGGTCATGGCCCACACTGGATTCGAACCAATGGCCAAGGCTGCTGGCAAATTTGATGTAAGTTTCTATTGTTTTAAGCACGTGTTTTAAAGTGGGCTTTGCAACCGGCATGCTTTGTGAAGACATCCTTTTGTGGTTTCTTTGTTGTCGCTATTTTAATGGTCCACTAAAATGGCCGACAACAATGAGATGACACCTGCAAGGTATGCCGGTTGCAACTGCCCCTTTAAGCCATTGTTTTCTGCATTTAGTTTGGTGGATGGGATGAATCCACTATGAAATGACAGTTAGAGACCCACTTATATCTGAGCAATCATAAAACATATGAATGTTTTGTTTGTTGATTGTTCCTCTGTGACACATAAGAATGCACCTTCAAAATGACGCTTTTATTTCGAACAAAAATTCTTAAAAATTCGTGATCGCATGCCTATCAAAAAACTGCAAGAGCACCTTTTCGATAAAAATTCGGTGACGGAATATATGTAAAGCCTCAAAATTCATTTTCTCAAAAAGAACTGCAGATGCCTACCAGGGGTTGTTTTATTAAAGCATGCAAGAAAGATTTAGCAAGGGCTGTTCCCGAAATTTGTTTTTCAGTTCGTACGTAACGAAGTCTCTTCGCATTTTAAAGCCCTCTATTAAACATACAAACAAACTGAAAATTGCAAGCTATGTAATTATAAAAACAACTTGCAGTTTGTAGGCCCACTGTTCAGCCTTATTACAATATACCTATTCTAAGTGCAGATCTCAGTGAGTGCGTAACCTATGGAGTAAACAAGATGTAAAATTCAACTGACAGACGTAGGAATGTAGCCTTGTGCAGTTTCTTCTATTTCCAATGGTCCAAAAGATTGGATGGCTCAATGGCAGGACGCATGACTTCCAATGTGAAGGTTGGTTGTTTGGGCCCCCACCCTTTTAAACCTGCTACTATCGAGTCCGGAATATAAGGGGGCCATAAACGGGATGGGTGGAAAATTCGATATGCAGTTCGGTAATTGGACGAAACACACAAGCTGTTTTGACTGTAAAAACAAGTTAAAAATCATAGAAACTACCAAAAATGAAAAATACAGTTCGAGTCACATTTCAGGAAAGATGATTTTACATGCTTCACATTTCAAGAAGCTTGAAATTGATAAACGGGGGTCTGGAATAAGGATGTCCTGGGTGGATATTTTTCAAAAAATTAATAAGCGGGGGGAGACGTTTATTCTGGAATCGAGAGTACGTAGAGTGAGGAGAGTTGCCTAGTCTCTGTAATTCTATGCTAAAGAAATCACAAGGTGTGGTCAAACTAAGAGAAAGGACCAGGATAAGCTGAGATTCTCAGTGTCATAACACTACCTTCGGATACCATGCAGTACTAATTACTTAACTCGTTTTTTTTCAACTTTCAGCCCACTTCTAAGAAAACTGTGATGGAATTCCTGGACAAAGCCAGAGAGACTTGTGTACCAATTCAAACAGCAAAGAAAGCCAAAGTAACGAAACCAAGCAAAGCCTCAGCTGCCTCTGCGATGCCTTCTGATGCTGCTACCAAGGAACCGAAAAAAGTCACTGACGAACCGAAAAAATCTAAGGCCACAGAGAGCAAAAAGGCTACTTCGAAGAAGGTAATGAATCGTACCGGATGTGCCAACAAAAATTGTCCACTCTTGGCAGGCCACGAAAATTCACACACTTAGCCTATTTTGAAGATTGATGAACCTAATACCACATTCACACTTGCAAGTTAAAGCAGCTTAAACTAAACCAGGTTATCAAATGTTGCATTCTAATTGGTCAATCCAAGAAATCGAATTCATTTGATTGGTTGAAATTTAACCGGGTTGAAATAAAGCTGGTTTAACTGTGTCAGTGTGAATGGGGTATAACCTAATTTTAAAATAGTGGTTTCTTAGTGGCCGGTTCTTACTGCATGAGAGACAGACGTTAAGATTCTTTCATCAAAGCAGTGGTAGATTTTCTTAAAAAATCTTAGGATACATTAGTAATTTTCCCCCGAACTTCTAGTAGCAACAATAGACCTTTAGCTATTCTACAAAAGAGTCTGGATCGAGCCATTATTTTGTACATTTTTATTCGAAAGGTTCGATTGAGCAGCGTGAGATCTTCTATCACTGTTGAGCAAGTTCAACAATCCGTCAGATTTCTACTACAATATGAAAATATTGTTTGATTCAGACTCTTTCGTAGAATAGCTAAAAGGTCTATTATCATTCTGCCACAAATTCTTGGTTTCTATTTTATCTTCCCTACACTATCGTGCAGGACTTTGTCAAAAATAACAACCGCTATGTAAGAATTCTATTAATAGGGGAGTCGTTGTAAGAGCAGTTATTGATGAAGAAGAAATACGAAACGTTTAAAATGCTCTATTATATTTTTTACAGTAATACAGTAAAAGGAACAAGAGAAAAAATGCTTTCAATTTCCCAATGAAAAATGTTTCTTAAATATTTTTTGCAAGAATCCAGATTTTTTAATAAGGATAAATCCCAATGAAAAATTGTTCTTAAAGATTTTTTCAAAGAATCCAAATTTCTGAAATTTTTAGTTTTCTGTGAATTTTGGTTTCTTGTAAAGAATTTTTTATAAAAATTGCATGTAGCTGAAAGTTTTATTCTTAAATCTATAGCCTGCATCTGCACCAGCTACCGGCAGAAAAAAGAAAGGCGAAGAAGAAGATGACGGACCTGCTGTGATACATACAGTTGGCAAAAATCAAAGAATAAAAGACGAAAAATCTCTCAAGGTTTGTACAGATTACCGTAAAGCCTATTAAGCCACCGGAGGTCTTATTTAATTTCGGAGACTCCGAAGGGGAGCTTGCAAGAGAGGGGTCTAATTAGAGAGATCATAAAGTTATTCATAAAGTCAAATGACAAGGCTATAAATGATAGCTTTTTTATGTCTTTTGCCTTATAGTTCTCGGAATCAACATACAGTTTTGCGAGTCAAATACACAAATTTCAACGTAGCTTTAATCCAAAACCATATGAAACTAAATTGTTTTAGCCAAGTAAGTGGAAAACCTTTGGTAACCTCTTGCATTGGATACTAAATGGGGGCTTGCTAGAGCTCTTAGTGTTTAGAATTTTGGCTCAGAAATGAGGGCTTATTAGAGGGGGGGCTTACTATAGCTTTTCTGGTATGATCAAAGGTATGGGAAAGAAGTTAAAGCCTAAAAATGATACTTCCAACCATCAAAGATACTTCCAACCATCAAAGATACTTCCAATCATCAAAGATACTTCCAACCACGTACGGAAAAAAAGTTTNGGAATCAACATACAGTTTTGCGAGTCAAATACACAAATTTCAACGTAGCTTTAATCCAAAACCATATGAAACTAAATTGTTTTAGCTAAGTAAGTGGAAAACCTTTGGTAACCTCTTGCATTGGATACTAAATGGGGGCTTGCTAGAGCTCTTAGTGTTTAGAATTTTGGCTCAGAAATGAGGGCTTATTAGAGGGGGGGGGGCTTACTATAGCTTTTCTGGTATGATCAAAGGTATGGGAAAGAAGATAAAGCCTAAAAATGATACTTCCAACCATCAAAGATACTTCCAACCACGTACGGAAAAGAAGTTTGCAGCGGCTACAATTTTGTAATGAATGAAATTTTCGTAAGTTGGTGCTGCAAATTTGCGCATCAATACCTAAAGATTGACAAACAATAAGAAATAGGGTACAAAAATGAAAATCTATCTGCGCCGAGAGATTTTATACAAGACAACACTTTTCACCTATGCTTTGGTGTGCAGTTAGCATTAGCTGGAAATCTTTGCAAAACTCTGAAGTTAATATTGTAAATTTTTATTGCCTTTTCCATTCAAATGAATTCGACAATTAAAGAGGGAAACCGGGGAGAGCTTATCGACACATTTCTTTTTAATATCTCGAAACTTCTCAAAACATTTCCTCGCTTCGTTTATTCTGATAAACGGAGATGACGAATCACGAATATTTTCCCGCCAAAGATCTGCACCCGCCATTTACCAGAACAAACCGCCCTCCCAAGTCTCCTTCTTTGATTGTCCAAATGGTCTATTGCTTGAAGGAAGTTTGCTATAATAATTCTTGAAAGTGCATTTTTGAAATCATCAATATTTTCAGAATTATAGGGTTTTTTACATTTCAGCTAGTTTTTAAGTTGTGACGTCATCAAATTGCTACACGGTAAACCATCATAAAAGCTACCAACTTTTACTTACTACCATATTGCAGACCTTGGAGGTGACTTGATAACATTTTTTTTGTCTCCATCTCAACAGTAGATAGAATTGAGTTGTCTCGTTATTTGTATTTTAACTTTTATTTATTATAGGAAAAAAAACCTTCATAAACTGAGGTTTTCTTGAAAATCTATTGATGTTTCTAAATCAATTTTGGATTTATGATACTTTTAATGTTTGCCAAAACTTTAGATACTTCCTTTTATACTTCCTTTCATAAAACATAAAACGGCCCTTTATTCTGAAAATGATAATATGATATAAATATTTCTCTGTCTGGAATTATGGCAAGTTACCTAAAGTTCCCTTCAAAGAAGGTGTTGTGGCGCAGTGGTGTAATCTTCTGACTTTGCAGCCTGGACTGTCAGGCGGACAGGGTTCGATCCCAGGTAGAGCCCACCATTTGAGCGTCATGACAAGGGGTCGCGGACTCGATTAGGTCTTCTCTACTTCTGCAATCCCAGCGCTTGGCGCTAAAAAACGCAACTTCACTTCACTTCAACTTCAAAGAAATCATTTGAAAGAAAAGGTCAATAACGTTTGGCACGATTAATTTTAAAGTTTTGCGAAGACAAAAGTTTTGCGAAGCCTATGCTGTGCTATTTGTGTTTCTCTTCGTTTAAATAATCGACTTTTGATCTTAGACACTACGCTGGAATTTCGCGACACCAAGAGATGAGATTGTTCAGCAGCTTAAAGATCAGATGTCACCATGTTTTAGTGCCGGTATGATGAAGAAACTTTTCCATGCCGACTTCAAGTTTCACATAGAAGCAATTGCCATCTTCTCCCAGGTATTTCTTTCTTTTATTTTCCAGTATTTACTTTGGTTTGTAGTAGAGACTATTGTACTAGGTGCGCCAAAACAGTAGCCACATGAAGAAACTTTTCCATGCAGACTTCAAGTTTCACATAGAAGCAATTGCCATCTTCTCCCAGGTATTTATTTCTTTTATTTTCCAGTATTTACTTTGGTTTGTAGTAAAGACTATTTTACTGGGTGCGCCAAAATAGTATCCACTTTTAACGGGCCGCTATGAATCATACATCGGGCTGGTTTTGAGAATTTAATCTTTCTTCTATCCAATACTTTTGCCAATTCAAAAACTTTATTCTTTAAACTATGCGACCACATGGGGCAAACAGATGTATTAAGAAGTGTAAATTCAAAGAGGACATGTCAAATTTGTGGAGGATCTTGTCAATACAAAAATGTTATTTGTGCAGCTGAGTGTACCAAACACAACTTATTATATGTTGGCTATAAATCGACAACGTTGAGTCAACGTTTCAACAAACATCGTAGTAATGCAAAACATGAACCGGCAGCAACAAGCTGTTATCTGATGTCATCTCTGCTATATTGTTTGAATTGGCAATGTGAAAATTCTGTAACCCACTGACATATATTGAACTTGCAACTTTTTATCAGTCACGAAAGAAATTGAGATAACCTCGGTGCCAACCCAACAACATGGTAAAAAGTAGGCCTAGCCTACGTCTAAGATCTGAAACCAAACAGCCTCTAGGCATCAAACCATATGCAAGGAATCTCACAAGCAGGAGAAATCAAAATTAAATTGGCGTGACTATTCAGCATTAAGTGTGTTTTTTCCCGCTGCAAACAACATTGAGTGTTCTGTAACAAGTTTGTTTTGAGGCAACAGCGAAGTGAAGCGGAAGTTCATTAGACTCGTTACTAAAGTCACTGTCTCATTTCCCAACGTGATTTGTTGAACACTGAACTTCGAAGCGAACGTGGAGGCTTTATGTAATGAGTCTAAATCTTACGCGTAATGCGCATGCGCACCTACTCTTCAAGCTGATTAGTTCGGACAAACCACTTAGACCTTTGTTCAAAACAATAGAGTCGAAAGCTCATCTCCCCAACAAAAAAGGATCGTTGACTTGATCAGTAAGACTGATGTAAAACCGGGCACGCCACCACTGTGATAGGAGCACATTCGCTTGGCATGTCATAACTGCGCTCGCGTTAGGAAACGCGGTAGAAAACGTGAAACTTCTTGGTGGTCACATTTTGGTAATTTTACAAGCAACAACTCACTCTACAAATTAAGGAGTGGTTAATTATATACACGGAGTGATTAATAGATAGTATAGTGCGCATGCGTAATTGTTATTCTAAACTGTTCAAAACACTGTTCTAACTGTTCTAAACCCGTTAAAATACATACTAAACGATAAAGTAACACGTGATAAAAGAAGTAAGATACACGGGTAATAAGTTCAACTAAACACATGATTTGGAGGGAAATATATGTCCTGTTACAGTCTCATCCTCCTTATAAAAAAAAAAATTGTAATTTTTTTTCCTAATTAAAACAGCAATAGAATGTCCATGTGAATATCTCTTGGTTCAAAGAGATAGTGCAAGTACCTCCGTGCAAAGCACCATCTAATTGGAGGTATGGGCACGAGTTAACTAATCCACATAATTTGCCGTGACGAGGTAAAATTTTTCTACCAGATGGATAATGTTCGTATACGTACTTACAAGCCTGCGAAGAGATGGCGGATTTAACGTTTTCCAGTGGCTTCCGAACTAAAATAACAGGCGCACCCTTAGGAGAATTACTTGGCCTAACTATATTCAGCTTAAGACTGCGGTCGAGCTCGTTCTTGATGGCGACAAGCTTGGAGGGGCTTTTGCGGTATGGCAAACGATACACTGGGCTAGCATTGCCAGTATCGATAGAATGATAAAACCCTTTGATAGCAGTAAGCGCAGTGTCTGGCAGATAAAATGCAGACGTATACTTGCGGAGCATACACTTAAAGCGGTTCAGAATGTGATGGAACATGAGCATAAGTGGGTGTGTCTAATTGTAAAGCCTTGACCAATTCTGCAAAATACTGTTCCTCAGAGAGGCGTCTACATTGGTCAGTTAAATGTGGGAGGGCGTTTGGATGCGCAAAATCGGCAGATTCCAAAAATGGGGAAAGAACCAACGAATCTAGCCCTGTCTGAGATGCGTTTTGTTTTTGTTTTGGCCTATCGCGACTATCACTTGGCAACTCAGACTTGACATCCCCCATGGCAATATTGGTTGTAGGCGAAGAATAGACACTCTCAATATGCGATTGTTTGGCTGAATTCATAGCAAAAGAATACCATTCATTAGCTAATGTGTTGTCGGTATCTGTGGCGGCATCACCAAGAAGCTCTTGATCTGTCTCCATGGAGCTTTTTTCTGACTCACCCGGTATACGTTTTTTCTAAAACTCGATTATCAAACATATCATAAAATTTTCTGTATGATCTGTTTTGTCAATGATCCAAATAAATTTAGAGATGATGAAATGTTTGTTTTCATTACTTAAACAGTATAAAATGACAGGTCGGAGAACCATTCTCTGAGCTATACTCTTTTAAGCAACATCTTAAATCGTGCCTAAAAGCCAAAATTTTTGAGATTTTTTATTATCCTTCAAGTCTACAATGATAGTCTAGATCGTGATGCTGGTTGTAGTGCCAACATGCTCTTTGCAATACCTTTCAATAAATGTTTTGTCTCTCCACTACAGCAGTCAGAAGTAATATCCATAAACTTCGACCTCACAGAGGGTCAATGGTACATGAAGGGCTGACTCTATGTAAACAAACTGCCCTGGCAGAGCGTAGTCGCATTTGAAATCAGCAGTGATGCTAGTTGTAATAGCAACATACTCCATTCTTATCAACAAATCCAATTCTGATTGAGAAATCTATCAAATTTTCTTGGCAACAATCTCCTCTGTTTGTGATCATCACGTTGTATATCATTGCTCTTTGGCCTAAATCAACTCTCCACCATGCCGGAAGGGGGACGTGTTCCAAAGTATGGGTGCAAGAACCTTTAAAATAGTCGTCAGCTTTGTTTCCATCAACAGCACGAGAACTAATACCCCCAAACATAGTTGTCGACTGATTTGTATCTTTGCCTCTTGACATCAGAGTTATTTCTAAAATAGAAGCAAGAAGCATAGGTCTCAGATCTTTTAAGAAGATAGTGCAGACGATTATTTCATCGTTCATGACTAAAGTAGAGTAATGCCGTAGCTATTTTATGTACGCGACAACATAGCCGTCGAATCTTTCTAAAACTTTAAAATGTCTTGTGTAAAATGTTATGGCCTCATTCTTTCATATTAATTGCTCGAAGACAAATTTATGTAATTTGCCATGAATCCAGAGAGAGCATTTTTGATATCATCATTACTGCAGTGTTTTTATGTTTTATGAAAGGATTTATGAGAGGAAGTATCTAAAGCTTTGACAAACATCAAGAGCACCATAAATTCTAAACAAACTGAGGAAAATCAATATGACCAATACAAGAAATACTCAGTTTTTGAAAGTCTACAAGATGGTAGCAAGCAAAATTCCGTAGATTTTATGGTTTGCAGTTTAACAATTTGTTGACGTCACAACTTCAAAACTAGCAAAGGAAGTAAACACGGTCAGCACATTACTCCTATCGCTCATTCNTTTGATTGTCTATCAATCAACTGCTCGATCGTTTGCTAACCTAAACTTTGTATTAAAGGTTTACTAGGAGCATCGAACTGACTATTAGTCACGACACGAGCTGCCCTGTTTTGAAGTCTTTGCAATTGTAAGATGTCAGTGGAATTGCAGCAACCCCAGACAGAGCAACAGTATTGGAAGTGAGGCTCAACGATGCTACTATAGAGAGTTTTCACGACTGCAATAGGAAGATACTTTTTGGCGTATTTCAAGAAGCCAATTGCACGCGAGTAACAAGTTTGTTTTGAGGCAACAGCGAAGTGAAGCGGAAGTTCATTAGACTCGTTACTAAAGTCACTGTCTCATTTCCCAAAGTGATTTGTTGAACACTGAACTTCGAAGCGAACGTAGAGGCTTTATGTAATGAGTCTAAAACGTACCCGTAATACGCATGCGCACCTACTCTTCAAGCTGATTAGTTCGGACAAACCACTTAGACCTTTGTTCAAAACAATAGAGTCGAAAGCTCATCTCCCCAACAAAAAAGGATCGTTGACTTGATCAGTAAGACTGATGTAAAACCGGGCACGCCACCACTGTGATAGGAGCACATTCGCTTGGCATGTCATAACTGCGCTCGCGTTAGGAAACGCGGTAGAAAACGTGAAACTTCTTGGTGATCACATTTTGGCAATTTTACAAGCAACAACTCACTCTACAAATTAAGGAGTGGTTAATTATATACACGGAGTGATTAATAGATAGTATAGTGCGCATGCGTAATTGTTATTCCCGTTAAAATACATACTAAACGATAAAGTAACACGTGATAAAAGAAGTAAGATACACGTGTAATAAGTTCAACTAAACACATGATTTGGAGGGAAATATATGTCCTGTTACAGTCTCATCCTCCTTATAAAAAAAAATTTGTAATTTTTTTTCCTAATTAAAACAGCAATAGAATGTCCATGTGAATATCTCTTGGTTCAAAGAGATAGTGCAAGTACTTCCGTCCAAAGCACCATCTAATTGGAGGTATGGGCACGAGTTAATGACATAGTCTGACATAGTCTTCGGTACCACCTTCGGTCGTAAAGTGTTTCCCACCTTAGCTCTTCAAGAAGCCTTTGCCTATTTGTGCCTCTCCATGCTCCAGTAACAGCTAATGCTGCCTTATATTGAGTCTGTTCTAATTGCTGTGTAAAGTTCAGTTGCATATCAGGGTCATATTTATGGTAAATGATGTCTCCATAATCTAAATGAGGTCTCACATAAAGCTTATAGGTTTGGTCAAGAACCTCCCTTGATACATATTTAGAAAGGTATTTTAACAAGCCAATTCCTCTCCGTGCTTTTAAAATAGCCTCTCGAATATGACTTTTGAAATTTAGCTTTGAGTCAAGAACGACCCCAAGGTGCTTGTGTTCCAATTTTGAGGCAATGGCATCGTCTCCTAATTTAAGACCAGGATGGATTGGTTTATTCCTTTTACAAGAAAATATAACCTCCTCTGTCTTGTCAGCGTTAAATTGCATTTTCCATTGCCATGCCCATAAGCTAATTTTTGCCAAATCTCTGTTTAAATCCAGAGCAGCTACATTTTCATTCTGAACCGTAGTAAACAATGATGTGTCATCAGCAAATAATTTAATACCACATTGAACATTGTGGGTAATATCATTAATATAGATCAAGAACAACAAAGGCCCAAGAACTGAGCCTTGTGGTACACCTGCAGATATCGTATCCCACTTTGAGCATTGTCCATTTAACACAACCCGTTGCTTACGATCAGATAAGAAATTTTTAACAATCTGAAGCATATTTCCGTGTAAACCATTGAATTCCAACTTGTAAATAAGACCCTCGTGCCAGACCCTGTCAAATGCCTTTGAAAGGTCAAGGAAGATGGCACGCGTTTCTTTACTAGGAGTTTCATCGAAGGCTTTATAAATACTTTGTGTTATTAGCAGTAACTGATTAATAGTCGAATCACCTGGACGAAACCCTGATTGATGAGGCGATATAAGACCATTTTTACAAAGGTGCTCGTAGATGGCATCAAATAAGATTTTTTCAAAAATCTTTCCAAAAATTGGAAGTAGGGAAATTGGGCGATAGTTGTTCTTGTTTTGTTTGCAACCCTTTTTATGCACAGGAATTATATTAGCTTTCTTCCACTGAGAAGGGTAAATACCTGTTTCAAGACATCTTTCAAAAATGCGACAAAGAGGATCTACTATAGATTTGTCACACATTTTGATCATGGCGACAGAAATTCCATCACATCCATGAGCTTTTTTAGTATCTAGAGAACGAATGAGTCGAAGGACTTTTTCCCTGTCAATATCTATATTTAATAAGGGTGATGGAAAATGTGGAATAAATGTAGGGATAGTACTGCCAGTCTCTATCTCCCTGCATTGAGCAACAAAGAACTCATTGAAAACATTTGCTTTTGCCTCTACTTTGGTAACAAATATTCCATTTTCAATAAGTGGGGGTATGTTAGAAACTTTCTTTTTGTTGAGAAGTCTGTTGAATAATGACCAATATGTTTTAGCCCCGGTTAAGTCATTCGATAACTTTCTGCCAAGACCGAGATAATATTCATTTTTAGCATTGGTAATCATTCTTGAGGTTTCATTTTGAACATTTTTAACCAAGTTCCAGTCTTCTTGCTTTCTACCACGTCTCACAAACTTAGCATATACTCTGTGTTTGCGCTTAATAGCTGTTTTTAATTCCAGCTTCATCCACGGTGGATCCTTATCATCAAATTTAACAACTTTATTAGGTATATACTCCGAAACTATTTCAGATAGAGCGTTTGTAAATATTTCAACCATGTCGGTAGAGTTTAGCCCATCAAAGCAAGCTGCCCAGTCGATTTTGCTTATTGACTCAGTAATCATTTGAACTTTAGCCTTGGAATAGTCCCAAACAGTTCTTTTATAAGGAGGGGGAGATGGTAAAGAGATATTCAGTTTCCCGTGGATAATTTGATGTTGACAGTGTTCATCCAGGGAAGGGTGAACGCCATAGTCAACAAGCATATTTGGTTGGTCAGTAATAATTAAGTCAATGCAAGAACTGCCTTCATTTCTAATATTGGTTGGCTCCTCAATCAGTTGATACAGGCCATTTGTTTCCATAAGCTCATCCAAAGCAGTACCCTCAGGATTTTCAATATCCTCAGTCCACCACATCGAGGATCTACAATTGAGATCTCCTGTTAAGATCATGCAATGTGGATTTTCAGCTTTCATTTTATTGATGGTCTGTTGCAGGTTATCAATGAAGGTTTCAAACTGCTCGCTGTTTTGGCTTGGACTACGATACATGGTCCCAAGAAAAACTTTTTTACGTGCTATTCTAATTTCAGAGATAATAATTTCCGGTAACAACTCAAGATCAGTCCGTCTCTTGATTGGCAAACCTTCACGAAAATAAAGACAAACACCACCTGTTTTAGTATTGTTTGGATGATCACTGCGATATATCTCGTTGCTGAACCCTTCAATATAGATTTCATCATTTTCCACCGTCTGATCAAGCATTGACTCAGAAACAGCAATAATGTCATATTTGTAGAGGGCATCATAAGTTTCAATAAGAGGTATCTTTATGCGGTCCCTAGCACATATGCTATTCAAGTTCCAGTGGAAAAATTTCAAGCATTTATTGATCTCTGGGCCAGGATTTGGATGAATGTCTCCACATAAAAGTAACTGGCTGAAGGGGGTACTACCGCCAACCAGAAAAATCTCTAGTGCTGTACCAATGAGTAGAGCAAAAAGAATATGCTGCATTAAACACAGAAGTTTCCTTGAGTACGCCTTACTGTAGATGAGAATGTATTTACATAATTTTGGTAGCTCAATGAATAGCGAAAACGCAAGCCAAAGATTAACAATCGTATGTGAGGTGATTTTTGCAAAGATGAGACTCACGTCAGGAGTTTTTGAAGGAGCAACTGGTGCCTTCGCAGCAACAGCCAATGCAGCTAGATGGGACCAAAGGAACGAAACAAAGAGGGATAGCGGCAAAGTAAGAACAGATGAACAAATGAAAAGGTACATGTAGGCAAAGTACTGAAGAGCACAAAGGGAGAGCTCGACCACTGGTATTGCAAGGCCATTAGGGACTTTGAAAATAAGCAAAATTCGGCGTCCTGCGATTCCTGCACGCCACTGATTAATTCCTACAGGCATCTGCACGCTCGATATCCTTGGTCATTCTCAGTATCTGTCAACAAACTATAGGATGTTTTGAAAATACGTTTTTGGATCTGGAATAAACAGCAGCATTGGGAAAACGAAGTACAATAACTACAAACTGAGAATACAAAATAGAATAGAAAAATAACTATCAACTGTATAAAAGAATAGTAATTAAAAACGCATCTTTTGTGTGACATCAGTAAGAGCTGTTGAGAATGAGCTTTCAGGGGAATTTTCCGTTGTTACTTTGGCAATTGATAGAGAATGNTCAAAACTAGCAAAGGAAGTAAACACGGTCAGCACATTACTCCTATCGCTCATTCGTTCTTACGACACTTGTAACCTGAAGCTCACTGAAAACAGAGAGGGGATGGGTGGGAGGGAGCCTGTCTTTTACGAAAGCTTGCTATCGACCTGTGATTCTCCACGCCTTGAATAGCTTTTTATATTAGCCTACTAAGCACGCTTCTACGGAAAGCGTTCAACGGATCCTCTTAAGAAACTTAACAATGCCACAAAACACTTTCCTATTGTACTGTTAATAGATTCATTTTTTTTCTCAGTTCATAGTTCCTATAATCGGTTAGCAATTACTCAGATACAGCAAGCTATACAAAGGCTAAGCTAATTTCAGCATTAGTAAATATAAATGAAACGCTAGAATAACTTACAAAAATTATTGCAATCAAGTTTAGACCATCCAAATTACATTTTGATCACGAGTACATTTTTACACGCCCAAGGTAGCTGGAAATTAGACGGACCGGAGAGAAGGCTACGTACGAAAATTCTAGTGCAAGATAAAAAGTTGTTCACTCAGGAAGCCTTTATAGCGATTACAGATAATACGTTTGCTCGTGCGAAAAACATTCTCCGAAGAGAAGCGAAGTACTGAAAAACAAAACGTATCCCAAGGGGGGGAGGGGCCATATCATATTATACCGTTGATCATATTTGATTTTACTTGGAAAACTAATGAGATATGGTAGTACTGGTCTTAAACATTCTTCGTTCAAATCTTTCTTGCCTCGCAAACAGAAAGCAGTTCTGCAGGATCAATGGAGTATCTTCGGAAGTAGACAATGTCAACTGCGATGTGCCTCGGGGATCTTGTCAACGGCCGTTACTATGTTTGTTAGATGCAAATAGCATACCGTTTTCCTTTCAAAGTGGAAAAGTGACAATGTATGCTGATGACACTAGTGTGTCGTATGCTTAAAAAATATTAAAGAATGAAAAATGGTTTCTGAAGTTACATAATTTTAAATTACCTCGTATTTTCTTCCATGAGGTTCTCTTTCCGCTTCTTGCACTTTGATCTTGAACTTTGTCTTCGGTTTCAGAGCATTGTGAATTCATTCCACATTTGAAAAATTCCTGCTGAAGGCTCATCTCATCTTTTGAAGGACTCTCCGCTTCTCCTGATTGTACAGTGAAGAACGCTCCTAGTGCTACTAACTGGCATTTCAGTGGTTCAATCAAACCCTGAGAGACGAGCAAGATTGCTAAGATTCTTACTACCTTCATTGCCATTGTTGAATTCTTCTTGTCATACATGACTGCTTCTTGCTTGGTGCAAACGTTTAAAGAAATGCGCTGCGTGGCAATTTCATTAATGGCTAATATTAACTTGCCACCCTGATTGACTTAACTGGTATGTGTTAACTGGTAAGATCCCTCAGCATGACTTAACTGGTGTTGTTGTCCTTGTACAGAATCTATTGAAGGTATACAAAGGAGTTAAATATTTGGAGTCTAAGAATGGCATATTGTCCTCTATTGCTTTTGATATCATACAAATAAAATCTTTCAATAGCGGTAGCGCACAGGTGTTACCAAGCGCACAGGTGTTACCAAGGGCACAGGTGCTGCAGGTGCTATCATTGCTATGTGCTACCAAGGAGGGTATAGGGCCTACCTTTTTCTGCAGCAGAATCCCAATAATCGGCGTTAAATCAATTTCTTTCGCTGTACTAAAGCAGTGGATCTATCCACCAATTTAATCAAGAGAAATCCCACTTCTTTCCGTCGTTTTATCATTGTTAATTTTGACAAAATGTAATTTAATTAACGCGTCACTTAACTTAGGGCGTGTTTATATGAGGAAAACACCTCACCTACCAGACCCGGGGCTGACAGGCGAGATTCCATTTTCCCTTAGAGTCCTTTTTATTTTTCATCTCGCGTTTATATGACGAACGTAACGCCACCGGTATGGTGAGATCCCACCACACCAGAGGTGGAATCTCGCCCAGGTGAGGTGAAATTTTTCCATATAAACGTTGGTTGATTCTTATTGGTTGATTCGTTTTGATTTCACGGAAACGAGACTTTGCCCCATCTCGCCTCTCAGTCCCGGGGTTTACAGGTGATGTGAAAATCCCATGTAAACAGTGGCTGAAATTTCCCTCGCCTTTCAACCACGGGTCTGGAAGGTGAGCTGTTTATCCGCATATAAACACGCCACATGGTACATCAGTCAACGCTTAACAAAATAGACACGGTTTGAATTAACGTGAATTTTCCGATTTGTGTTAATTCCATGCATCATTAATTTTCTATAATAAGATAGTACCCTGTCGGGCCTCCTTTGATTTATCCTGTATAATTATGTACCGGTTACGGTTGTTCCAGAAAAGATGCCCTGTTTCAAAAATCTCTAAACTATAAAAAATGATAGATTAAAACACCTTATTCTATACAATAATAATAATAATATAATAATATATGATCTATTTAGAGGTGGCAGGTCCGAAAAACATAATAATAATAATAATAATAATAATAACAACAACAACAACAACAATAATAATAATAATAATAATAATAATTATAATAATAATAACAATAAACTTCTTATTTACAGTTGGTAAGTTAACTACTGATAGCTCGTACTCTTTAGAAGAGTGAGCTAATAAAAACCAACTTATATACATACTTTATACAGCAAACCATAATATTTACAATCAACAGCATAATTTACAATCACATCCTTCCCCACCCCATGTTTTGATTTTTTTGCAAAAGGAAGGGACCGTTTCACTGCTCTATATCACATCAGGTATGCTGTTCTAGAGTATACTACCCCTAAAACATATAGAGTTCATGCCAAAGGCTACTGTGGATGTGCTTGGAAGTAAAACTCTGTTCTTTATTCTAAGATTATATCTAACCTCTCTTCTCTGGAATAACTCCGAAAGAAATAGAGGGTTCACGTGATGTAATGTTTTGTAAATCTCTATCATCAGTCTTTGTAAATTCTGAACATGAACAGTTTTTTCATCATTTATGACAAGAAGGTCAGCAAATGGTGTATCATAGCTAAGGTACCACACACAACTTAGTTTATTACATGGTCAGTGGAGAAAACAACATTTATGCAAAAAATCTGCTCACTTTGTTGAAATTATTTTCAAAAACTAGCCGCCCTGTCACCCTTTCTTCAAAAAATGTATCTGCCCTGTACTTCTAAGTATTCGTTTTTATACTACAGATGAATAAGCTAATGATCATGACAAAATTTATTCTGGAAACTTTTCTTTTTCTGCTTTGGAAGGTTTCGTTTCGAACCATGTTGCATTCGAATTCAAGGTCGATTCGCATTCGATATAGCTAGGCGAAACGGCAGACCGAAATTTTTACTTCGTTGGGTGGTCTTCAGGGATTTTTTACCAGCATGCTTTGCAGCAAAACACAATGAAGTCTTTGGAGCCGCCACGTTTAGCGTTATTGTCTATTGCGTGAAGAGTCGAAAAGAGAAGAAAACGAACTCGTTCTGTCTGCACAGCACTGGCCTTCTGTCTGTAGAAGCACTGTGCCTTCAGCTTACAAAGGGGTGTTTCTGATTGGCTTATTTTAAAATATAGATACAAACTCTCGTTTAATTTAAAGCATATGCGTCAAATCTTAAAAAATTGCGCAAATGTTTAACGCATCTTCCGTTGATTTAATGGCTTCAAAGGAACTTCGGGTACTTTGGTATAATTCTACGGGATTATGGCGATCTTTGATATCTTGATTATTTTCAGAATTACCACGCTTTTTGTGTTTCAACCAGTTATGAGGTTGTGACGTGATCAAATTGCTAAATCGTAAGCCAGAAAAGCTACAGATTTCTGCTTACCGCCATATTATAGACCTTCATAAACTATGGTCTTCTTGAAGATTGTACGGCTTTCCTGTATTAATTTAAGGTTAACGACGATTTTAATGTTTGCAGAACTTTCGATGAATTCTTTCAATAATAAGAAAAGCACTGCTTTTTTATAGATTTGAAGCCTATTCTATTTATGCGTGCTATACGACTGGCTGATCAATTGAATTGAATTGAATTCAATTCAATTCAATTATAGTATTTCTTTAAAATAGCTGTAAACAGGAAACAAAAAAACTGTTTTAACTAGAGTTAAAGAGCCACATATTTATTGCGGATATGCTCATAAAAATCATGTATGCGTATATATGTATATGTATATAAATTCAGCTTAACTGCCCTGTGCGTTCTATTTCTCATCACTACTGATGAAGGGTTATGCCCGATACATTTAGTGTTTTCAATCTTGGCATTTTAGTTTATTTAACACAGAATTTTATATATGTAACTAAGATGGAACTATATTTCCCAATCAAACACAAAAATCTTTAAACAGCAGGTTTTGGATTCACCATTGAGATTCGCTAATGAAAACAAGAATCCCTCCAAAGTCTGCCAAACCTTCTGCCTTTTGGAGCAGACGGTTCAGAAGGCCTTCCAAACCTACCAAACCTACCATTTTGAGAATCAAACACAAATTCCTAGTCTACCAAGTCTACCATTTTCAGAATTGGTACGAATCAAACGCACNATTTATTGCGGATATGCTCATAAAAATCATGTATGCGTATATATGTATATGTATATAAATTCAGATTAACTGCCCTGTGCGTTCTATCTCTCATCACAACTGATGACGGTTTATGTCGATACATTTAGTGTTTTCAATCTTGGCATTTTAGTTTATTTAACACAGAATTTTATATATGTAACTAAGATGGAACTATATTTCCCAATCAAACACAAAAATCTTTAAACAGCAGGTTTTGGATTCACCATTGAGATTCGCTAATGAAAACAAGAATCCCTCCAAAGTCTGCCAAACCTTCTGCCTTTTGGAGCAGACGGTTCAGAAGGCCTTCCAAACCTACCAAACCTACCATTTTGAGAATCAAACACAAATTCCTAGTCTACCAAGTCTACCATTTTCAGAATTGGTACGAATCAAACGCACCCCTAATCGAGTCCGCCACCCTTTGTCGTGGTGGAGTTCGAAGCCTGTCCGCCTGACTGTTCTAGTCGTTCGTGCAGTAAAGACAGGGAGATAACACTGTTTCGCTTGCAAAATATTTTCATAATTTGAACAATAACGTTATGGTAAGACTCAAAGCTTTATAAAATACGCAACATAGTTCGACTACAAGAAATAACTACGATCGTGAAAGTGGGGGTATTGGAAGTGCAACCACGTGACAGGTAGTGCTACCCTAGCTAAAGATATGTTATAACGGCCCCCAAGGGGGAATCCCAAGGTCCTGCTACGTCAACCGCCGGGGTACTCCCAAGTATGGTATATCTTGGTACGGCCCCTTTCACAGGGTGGTTGGCATCCCCCTTATCTACGGATAAGAAAATTTCTGTGGGAACCTCCGGGGAAAACACAAGGTCCTGCTACGTCAACCGCAGGGTACTCCCAAGGATGATATATTTTGGTACGGCTTCTTTGGAAGTAATCACAGGTGGTTGTAAACGGTTGTAAATTTCCCCATTGGAGATTAGCAGAGTGCGTGAAGGCTGGTCCCAAGATCTTGGGATGGGGCCTTGTTGACAGTCTACCAATCTTAGCAAGATTTTGAGAAATATTTTTACCCCCGATTGGTATTGATATGGTATCCAAGAAAAACTCTTTTTGCTAGAAATAACGAGCCTATGGGAGCAAGTGATTAAAAAGCACTTCCGTCACAGGAGGCACTTCAATCTAATATATTATACTCGTCTAATAACATACACAATCCTTGCANCCATTGGAGATTAGCAGAGTGCGTGAAGGCTGGTCCCAAGATCTTGGGATGGGGCCTTGTTGACAGTCTACCAATCTTAGCAAGATTTTGAGAAATATTTTTACCCCCGATTGGTATTGATATGGTATCCAAGAAAAACTCTTTTTGCTAGAAATAACGAGCCTATGGGAGCAAGTGATTAAAAAGCACTTCCGTCACAGGAGGCACTTCAATCTAATATATTATACTCGTCTAATAACATACACAATCCTTGCACCGTTTACGTAACAGCTAGATAAACATCAGCTAACCACACATGTTCTTGGTATTTGAGGCTCGGTACGTACGAGGAGAGGGAGGGTTGGGTGGGGTTTCGTAAACTTTCTTGCTGAGTTTCTACTTTTTTATGCAGGAGTGCAGTTGTATTGTTGCTTGCCTCGTGCTGTAAGTGAACCGTTCCGAGCTTGTTTCGTGTCGAGAATGTTTTTCGAGAATTTTCTCTTCACAAAAATTTTCAGTCCACTTTCCAGTTAACTTTGACGATAATGAGCGGAGAGGGCGTATCCTCACATGATAAGTCAGTTTAGAGAAGCACGTGTTATAAATTTTGGTGTCCTGTGATTGGTTAATCCAATTGACGTAGATGTTGTTTTCACTTTTCGCGGGAAAAGGTACCTTTTCTTCTCGTGGGTTGGGCTTATGATAATAACATTAACACATTTACTTAAAAGGGGATTACGAGTTCATTAAAGGCTTTCGCCTTTCTGATTTGGGAGTTCTGCGCAATCCTCAGAAGAGATCTACTTAATCCTTATGTGTGTTGGAAAATCAGAGCGCATTGAATTCGGCCTCAATATAATGTCAGATCCCTCCCTTTGCATAGAGTACACACAAGCAACAAATTAGATCACTCGCAGAATTAATTGTAATACTTGGTTAAGACGATTTGACAGTAACACACCTTCTTGCTTGGTGCAAACGTTTAAAGAAATGCCATGCGTTGCAATTATATTGGTGGTTAAAATTAATGTGCCACCCTGAATAGTCTGTATTAGTTTGTTGTGTTATCTTATACATATCTATTGAAGGTATACGAAGGAGTTGGATACAGTAAAAACCCGCACTTAAGAACCTGAACCTGCAGCCTGAAAACTTTATGAAAGAACCAGTTCACCCTCGTGATTGTAGAGGTTCTTATTTTGAAGAACAAATGCACTTATATAGTTTTCAGCTTGGACAATCCAGAACATTAATCACAGTATTTTGATTTTAGACAAACACATTTTGAAGACTGCAAGGAAAGAAACCGTGTTGTAAAAAGTTTTCTAAGAAGATTTAAGAACCTAATTTAAGAACCTACAGCCTGATTTCATGAATATTATCATTTACATAAGAACCAAAACAGCTTGGTTTGAAAAAGGTAGGTTCTTATATGCGGGTTTTACTGTAGCTGCATACGCATGGTCTAAAAATGGCATATTGTCCTTTATGGCTTTTGATAATCTTCGCATGTGTGGATGAAAATTGTGCAGCCAACGAAACAAAGCATAGGAATCAAATCTTTAAAAAGCATTGCACGATTGGTTGATGCATCTTTCGTTTGATTTGATGGCTCGAAAGGAACTTCAGGTACTTCGTTATAAATAAGCGATGTAATAAAATTTTAGTGATTTTTCAAATCTTTTAATTTTTTGGGACGCCTGGTTGTTTGTTTTGTTTACACTTTGACGGGGACCAGGGATTTCAATTTTAAATCAAAACAACGCTCGTTTCCCTAGCTATTAGAGCGTACTTGTGATAAAAACAACATAGCTCACTCACGTTCATTAATCAGTTGTAATAGGCATCATCATCATCATCATCATCATCATCATCATCATCATCATCATCATCATCATCATCATCATCATCATCATCATCATCATCTTAATTTATTTAAAGTAGGCTTATAAAGAAATATTGTAGCAAAATTACTGCTAATTTAGGCCTACTAGGGAAACGAGCGTACTAGGGAAATGAGCGTACTAGGGAAATGAGCGTATTAGCATGCAGGGCGTACTAGGGAACTAGCGTACTAGGGAAACGAGCATGCAGCGACCAATAAAGTTTTTGCAGATCTTGATTATTCTACTGTAATTGGAAGCTCGGACGCATGAGCATCTTTGCAAAACGTTGGGGAGGGGGCGGTATTTAAAATTTTAGCTTCCAAATTAGGGGCTCAACAGAAATGGGGCAAAATAGAGTTTTATGGTACGCGAAGGTGTCAATAAACCTTTTTTGTAAAGTTTACGAATGTAAACAAAAGTGATAGAAGCTCTGACTCCACTAAATCGAACTGTACATATATAAATGTATAGAAATGTCACTCGATCCAGACTCATTGTAGAATAGCTATCAAAAGTAATATCCATAAACTTCGACCTCACAGAGGGTCAATTTTACATTGGGAAGGGCTTGCTCTATGTAAGCAAACTGCCCTGGCAGAGCGTAGTCGCATTTGAAATCAGCAGTGATGCTAGTTGTAATACCAACATGCTCTCTGCAAGCAGGATTGGCTCCATTCTTATCCTCAAATCCAATTCTAATTGAGAAATTTCCCAATCTTTCTTGGCAACAATCTCCTCTGTTTGTGATCATCACGTTGTATATCATTGCTCTTTGGCCTAAATCAACTCTCCACCATGCCGGAACGGGATCTGGCAAAGTATGGGTACAAGAACGTTCATGGAAGTTACTAGCTCTGTTCCCATCAACAGCAAGAGAACTAATACCCCAATACGCAGTTGTCGACTGACTTGTATCTTTGCCTCTTGAAATCAGAATTTTTTCTAAAATAGAAACAAGAAGAATTGGTCTCACATCTTTTAAGAAGATAGTGTAGACGGTTATCATCGTTCATCGTTAAAAATGTAATGTAAATGTCTATTCTTTTTAGCGTATCCACTACTAAAATCGTCTGCAAGGGTCCCATTGCCGAATCAGAACAGACCACCCGTAATGGCAAAGGTGAAGATGAAGTTGCAGTTTTTAACACCAAGTCCTGGGATCGCAGAAGTAGAGAAGACCTAGGGTGTATTTGATTGGTAATTCCAAACCTACCAAAGTCTGAAAACAGTAGACTTCACAGAGACGGAACTATATTTCCCAATCAAACCCAAAAATCTTTAGCCTGTTATCCAGCCCATAATCCAAATCTTTAAACAGCAGATTTTTGATTCACCATTGAGATTCGCTAATGAAAACAAGAATCCCTCCAAAGTCTACCAAACCTTCTGCCTTTTGGAGCAGAAGGTTCAGAAGGCCTTCCAAACCTACCAAGCCTACCATTTTGAGAATTTCGGAGCCAATCAAACACAAATTCCTAGTCTACCAAGTCTACCATTTTCAGAATTGGTACGAATCAAACGCACCCCTAATCGAGTCCGCGACCCCTTGTCATGGTGGAGTTCGAAGCCTGTCCGCCTGACTGTTCTAGTCAGTGGATTGCAACACGGGGCCACAACACCTTCAAGGACTTTAAGCCTTTCTCCGAGGAGAGAAGCGTACAAACCTTTTTAGGTTGAGAGGTAGTACCTCCCCCCGGGTGGCAGTCTAGGAATCGAACCCATAACCTTTTGCACAGAAGGCGAGCGCGCTAACCAGTAGGCCATAGCTATAACCTAGTACATCTTTCTTTTGATTAAATAGCTTGAAAGAAACGTTCCGTAGCTTTTATGTTTTGCAATTTAACAATTTGTTGACGTCACAACTTCAAAACTAGCAAAGGAAGTAAACACGCTAAGCACATTACTCCTATCGCTCATTCGTTCTTACGAAACTTGTAACCTGAAGCTCACTGAAAACAGAGAGTGGGAGGGAGCCTGTCTTTTACGAAAGCTTGCTATCGACCTGTGATTCTCCACGCCTTGAATAGCTTTTTATATTAGCCTACTAAGCACGCTTCTACGCAAAACGTTCAACGCATCCTCTTAAGAAACTTAACAATGCCACTTCAAAACACTTTCCTATTGTACTGTTAATAGATTCATGTTTTTTCTCAGTTCGTAGTTCCTATATTCGGTTAGCAATTACTCAGATACCGAAAGCTATACAAAGCTAAGCTAATTTCAGCATTAGTAAATATAAATAAAACACTAGAATAACTTATAAATTATTGCAATCAAGTTTAGACCATCCAAATTACATTTTGATCACGAGTACATTTTTACACGCCCAAGGTAGCTGGAAATTAGACGGACCGGAGAGAAGGCTACGTACGAAAATGCTAGTGCAAGATGAAAAGTTGTTCACTCAGGAAGCCTTTATAGCGATTACAGATAATACGTTTGCTCGTGCGAAAAACATTCCCCGAAGAGAAGCGAAGTACTGAAAAAACAAAACGTATCCCAAAGGGGGGGGGGCATATCATATTATACCGTTGATCATATTTGATTTTGCTTGGGAAACTAATGAGATATGGTAGTACTGTTCTTTGTTCAAATCTTTCTTGCCTCACCAACAGAAACCAGTTTTACAGGATCAATGGTGTATCTTCGGAAGTAGAAAATGTCAAGTGCCATGTGCCTCAGCGATCTTGTCAACGCCCGTTACTATTTTGTTAGATGCAAATGGCCTACCGTTTTCCCTTCAAAGTGGAAAAGTGACAATGTATGCTGATTACACTAGTATGTCATATGCTTAAAAAATATTAAAGAATGAAAAATTTATTCTGAAGTTACATAATTTAGAATTACCTTTTATGCGGTTCTCTCCCCGTATTTTCTCCCATGAGGTTCTCTTTCCGCTTCTTGCACTTTGATCTTTAACTTTGTCTTCGGTTTCCTCTGATTTTGCATCACTGGCAGATGTAACAACATCAGAGCATTGTGAATTCATTCCACATTTGAAAAATTCCTGCTGAAGGCTCATCTCATCTTTTGAAGGACTCTCCGCTTCTCCTGATTGTACAGTGAAGAACGCTCCTGCTGTTACTAACTGGCACTTCAGTGGTTCAATCAAACCCTGAGAGACAAGCAAGAATGCTAAGATTCTTACTACCTTCAATGCCATTGTTGAATTTTCTTGTCATACGTGACCGCTTTTTTCTTGGTGCAAACGTTTAAAGAACTGTGCTGCTTTGCATGTACATTAATGGCTAAAACTAACTTGCCACCCAGCATTAGCCTCAGTATGACTTAACTGGTTGTGTTTTTCTTGTACGTAATCTATAGAAGGTGTACGAAGGAGTTAAATAGTTGTATACTCATGGTCTAAGAATTGCATATTGTCCTCTATTGCTTTTGTTATCATACAAATAAAATCTTTCAATAGCGCACAGGGAAACACCCAAATCATCCAATTTCACGCTTATTAGCCAATGACATGGTCGTATTCCGATCACATAACCGAAAATAAGCTTTTTGAGACAACTTTTCGAATACCTTTACGAAAATAAAAATGGAAAATAAACTAATAAAGATACTGAGCTGGTTTTACCACGAATCGATTCTACAGGCACCACTCCATATTTGTGCTTCTGCATTTGGTTAAAATCTCTTCAGGGATCGGCGTTACATCGAATTTCATCCCTTCGAATATTGGCCTATGTTCAAATATCAAATATTTTTCGTGAACGCTACAAATAAGATATAGCTTCCAGAATTTCACATATTACGTTCAAGATTGGTCAACAGAAAGCGGAGATATTGATTTTTAAAGTTGGGCCTAGATCAGACCTTTGTTTACATAACCTGTAGAGGCACGGCCTTTTTTTTGATCGCACTTTACAACTTTAGGTTTCTTGGCTCAGACTTGACCGATCTTTTTCATTTTAGTCTTATTCTGATCCTCTAAATGTGTGCTACAAGGCAACATTAAACATTCTAAAATATTTTGCCTTTTTATAACCGTTTTTGGACAATTGCACAATGGTACTTTTCTAACAAATTTCTGTCTTCAAAAATAAATTGTAAAATTCAAAGCTAAACATAAAAAATAATTGTTTCGCTATGCTCTTCAACAAAATTTCAAAAATTAGAAACACCTTTGTAGCAATGGCAATTGATTTTTGCAGCCAGAAATTTGTTAGAAAAAAGTACCATTATGCAATTGTCTAGAAACAGTCATAAAAAGGAAAAATATTGGAACATGCTTAACATTTCCTTGAAGCACATATTTAAAGGATCAAATTAAGACTAAAATGAGAAAGATCGGTCAAGTCTGAGCCAAGAAACATAAAGTTGTAAACTGCGATCAAAACCAGGTTATGTAAACAAAGGTCTGATTTATGATTAAAAGAAGTATACCTTTATTAAGGTCATTGGGAACGTATTTATCACCATACAGAAATTTTGGACTGTACAATAAAATCTGCATCAAAACCGGTTGTTTGAATTAGTGATATATCCATAAGGTCAAACTCAAAGGCAAATAATCAAGTTCGTGATACTCACTAATAATTTTGCTTATAGATGTGTTAAAAATATCATACTTTAACCCTAATCCATATGGGGTGAGGGGTGTTTTCCACCCCCTCGAGGTTTTTCTTGCAGCGTTTTTAACGACATCATCTATGTCCCCCAACCTCCTTGAGTTTTACTAATTAATTATCTATTAGCTACATTTTCATGAAAATTTTTTTAACAATAGACCTCACAGGTCACGTGGCATGCCCATATTTGGAAGCATGTAACAGCAAAATCATTGTTTTCGATGATTTCAAAGGCAAGATTTGATTAAATTATTAAGTATTATATGTGAAATGAATCAGCAAACAAATGGCTTTAATTTGATACCGGAATTTCTCGACTTTGATGACATCAGCATTTTTTATTATGACGTCATTTTGGCCGCCATTTTGGCAAATTTTTTGAATTTTGTCCAACTTTTTCAATTAAAAACACTCCAATGATACATTTGTAATGGATTATCACCATTTTGCCCCTTCTTTTTGTCTACTTTTACACGGAACAAATTTATGACACAAATGTGGTCATCAGAATTGGCTAATTTCTACTAAAATATTATTCCAAAATAGTTATTATGGAAAGAACTCCCCCCCCCCCCACTCCCATATGTGATAGGAGCACATTCACTTGGCATGTGATAACTGCGCTCGCGTTTTTAAAACGCGGTAGAAAACGTGGAGCTTCTTGGTGATCACATTTTGGTAATTTTACAAACAACAACTAACCCTACAAATTAATAAGTGGTTAATTATATACACGAAGTGATTAATAGATAGTATAGTGCGCATGCGTAATTGTTATTCCCGTTAAAATACATACTAAACAATAAAGTAACACGTGATAAAAGACGTAAGATACACGTGTACTATGTTCAACTAAACACATGATTTGGAGGGAAATATATGTCCTGTTACACATAAATGTTAGCTCAAAAAAGCCCATATGGATTAGGGTTAAGGCCTTCTAATTATTATTATCAAATTAAATTTAAACAAGAATTTTAAACATATATTTTTTGTTAATAATTTTAACATGTAAATGACATTTTAGCTTTTCTTTCTGTAATTTAAGTTTTCTAACACTAAGTTGTAGAGCGCTTTAGAATATAGGTCTATAGATTTTAGCGCTTTATAAGTGCATTATTATTATTATTATTATTATTATTATTATTATTATTATTATTATTATTATTATTATTATTATTATTATTATTATTATTATATTATTAATATTATTAATAAAATAACAAGCATATGGAGTGAGGCGCAAAAACTTCTACCTAAGAACATCTTCAACTTCTCTGTGCGTTATCTGAATAACAGTTTGCCTACAAAGAAAAATATGAAACTTTGGGGAAGAGTCGAAAGCGAGTCGTGCAACTTCTGCCAACTCCCACAAACCCTTCTTCACGTCGTCTCTGGTTGCAAATCCATGCTTGAAGGGAAAAGATATACTTGGCGTCACAACTCTNGTCCTGACACTTGCTCAAGACACTTGCTCCAAAAGCTGTCCGTCCGACGTTAGCCTTACATACCCGTTACTTGTTCGTTTTGCAAAGGAAACTCTGTTACGTATACAGTTAATTTCTCGAGGGAACATCAGCTCAAAAGTTAGCTGTGTCACAGGCCTACCTTCATCTGCAGCAGAATCCCAATATCGGCGTTAAATCAATTTCTTTCGCTGTACTAACGTACTAAGGCATCGGATCTATCTACCGATTTGATCAAGACTAATCCCACTTCTTTCCATCGTTTTATCATTGTTAATTTTGACAAAATGTAATCAAATTTCGTAATTTATATAAGTTAAAACGACCTGAAACGAGCTGAAACCACCTGAAACCACCTGAAATGAGCTGAAACGAGCTGAAACGAACTGTTAGAATCGGGATCGAGGCTGAAACCACCTGAAACGCAAATAACTCAAAGGCAAATAATCAAGTTTGTGATACTCACTAATAATTTTGCTTATAGATGTGTTAAAAATATCATACTTTTACCCTAATCCATATGGGGTGAGGGGTGTTTTCCACCCCCTCGAGGTTTTTCTTGCAGCGTTTTTAACGACATCAGCTATGTCCCCCAACCTTCTTGAGTTTTACTAATTATCTATTAGTTACATTTTCATGAAAATGTTTTTGAGCATAGACCTCACAGGTCACGTGGCATGCCCATATTTGGAAGGATGTAACAGCAAAGTCATTGTTTTCGATGATTTCAAAGGCAAGATTAGATTAAATTATTAAGTATCATATATCAAATCAATCATCAAACAAATGGCTTTAATTTGATACCGGAATTTCTCGAATTTGATGACATCAGCATTTTTTATTATGACGTCATTTTGGCCGCCATTTTGGACGAATTAGCAATTTTTTTTAATTTTGCCTAACTTTTTCAATTAAAAACACTCCAATGATACATTTGTAATGGATTATCACCATTTTGCTCATTCTTTTTGTCTACTTTTACAGGGAACAAATTTATGACACAAATGTGGTCATCAGAATTGGCTAATTTCTACCAAAATATTATTCCAAAATCGTTATTATCAACAAAATAATATTTTTTCAGCAAAAATGTTGTCGAATTAGACCAAAAACCGCATAAAGTTCTTGCAAAATCTTCTTTAACCACAAATTTAACTTTGATGACGTCACTGTGGCGTCATAAGGCGTGGCAACCACACCCAAATCTTGCTATGTGCTACAAATTACTTGCTATGTAGCTTTGCCAAGTTATATTGGATTCTGGTGAGTCTAAGGTGGTTTTCAGAGGGGGATGGAAAGAACCACCCCCCCCCCCATATGTGATAGGAGCACATTCGCTTGGCATATGTG
Organism: Aurelia aurita; assembly: GCA_004194415.1. Lineage (NCBI taxonomy): Eukaryota > Metazoa > Cnidaria > Scyphozoa > Semaeostomeae > Ulmaridae > Aurelia > Aurelia aurita. Next base: position 4,210 of record REGM01000057.1, on the reverse strand, counting down.
TTAACTGCGCTCGCGTTAGGAAATGCGGTAGAAAACGTGAAACTTCTTGGTGATCACATTTTGGTAATCTTACAAACAACAACTAACTCTGCAAATTAAGGAGTGGTTAATTATAAACACGAAGTGATTAATAGATAGTATAGTGCGCATGCGTAATTGTTATTCCCGTTAAAATACATACTAAACAATAAAGTAACACGTGATAAAAGACGTAAGATACACGTGTAACAAGTTCAACTAAACACATGATTTGGAGGGAAATATATGTCCTGTTACACATAAATGTTAGCTCAAAAAAGCCCATATGGATTAGGGTTAAGGCCTTCTAATTATTATTATCAAATTAAATTTAAACAAGAATTTTAAACATTTATTTTTTGTTAATAATTTTAACATGTAAATGACATTTTAGCTTTTCTTTCTGTAATTTAAGTTTTCTAACACTAAGTTGTAGAGCGCTTTAGAATATAGGTCTATAGATTTTAGCGCTCTATAAGTGCATTATTATTATTATTATCATCATTATATAACAAGTTTAGTTTGAAAGAATGCATTTACAACTTCTATGCAGAACGTTTGTTGCAATGTGCATAATGTGATAAGTTTCTCATAAATTAACATTAAAAATATTGCTTATCGGTTAATTAACAGCATCTTGTTTGGGATGAGCACACTACATCCTTGCGTGCTAAGGTTTCTCGTGCTTTAGGATTTTAAAAATATGCTAAGAAATTGCTACCCCAGGAAACACTTAGCCAGATTTATAGAGGTATTGTAGAACCACATTTCCGATACTGTTGCTCTGTGTGGGGGAGCTGCGGGGAATCCAAGCGACTTACACTGCAAAAGTTACAAAATCGCGCTGCCAGAATTGTGACTAATAGCAGTTATGATGCACCTGCTGATGCCCTGATACAGAAGCTAAAGTGGCCAACTATCGCTGAAATTATCAAACGAGAGACAGCGAGCATCGTTTTCAAATCCATAAATGGTCTTGCACCTACGTATCTCTCGAATATTTTTTCAAAAAACTCTTCACGGGACACTGTCAAGTTAAGAAACTCTAAGACTGACTTACTCGTCCCTCTTATGAAAACGACAAATGGGCAGAAATCATTCTCGTATCGTGGTGCGCACCTTTGGAATAATCTTGGACCTGAGGTCAAGCAAGCACCCTCTCTATTTGCTTTTAAAGTTCGATTATGAGTATGACCATAATGTATTTATTTCTAGATTTTAGTTTTGTAATTAGATTATAAATTTTTTAGTTTTATATGTAGTAAATTGTAAATTTTTTGGCACGGCCCCCGGAAAAGCAGCCTTAGCTGACGGGCTTACCGTGGTTAAAGAATATAAAATCAATCAATCAATTAAGGTCATGTCAAATTTGCAAAAATTTACTTTACTTTTTTTTATATACTCAATCTAAGAATTTACAATTTAACAAACATATTTACGACAAACGATATCATAGGGAGCATGATATACATTTCAACCCAGTGACCTTCACAATTAACAAAATACAAAGATACTAAAGGCTATGCCAAAGTTTCGGTTGGTTTCTGTTAAGGAAGAACCGTTTAGGTCGAAAAATATAGATGCCATCTGCTCGAGTAAAATTTTTAAATTTTGTGACAGATTATGGTATAGGCTTTAGTCACATAGATACATTTACTATACATTCATTATGTTAAAGGAAGGTTAAGAGAGAAGGATGAAAAAGAAACTTTTATTACATGGATCTTATTTGCTGGTGCTACAAGAAACGTTCTGATTTATGTATGAATTTTAGCGTAAATTTTTTAAATTATTTTATTGTGATTATGCGAAAAAAATTTATCACCATACAGCATTATATGCACAAGGGTTTTATTTGTCAGGTTTGAGATGTTGTGTAGTTGGAGTATTTCATTAATCGTGCCTAGGAGATCGCGCCTTTGATCATAATATGCTTTTGATAAGTTTCTGAGCTTAAGTTTCTGACCAATGAGTTTCTGATAAACTGAAGCCAATAAGAATCATCGTAACCTTGGTTGGTATTGTGTTTTGGAGACCAATCAGAGCCGCATGAAATCGGCTCGACCAAAGATCACAGCCGCGGTTTAGCATGCTGGTATAAAGCTCCCTGACGACTACCTAACGACGTAAAACTTTCGTCGTATTGTTTCGTAAAATGTAATGGTTGACATGTTCAAATATAATTCAAAATGTACCTGACTGAAATCGGCCACTCCGTTCAGAACTTATTAGTGATTTTCTGGAGAAAGCCCCTTCAAGAAACCTTCAAAACAGGTCTAGACAAATATTTCTGCCTTACAGCAATGACTTGCGCATGCTTTAGCACGTGTTATCCTCTTGGGAGGATAAACTCTCCGCGAATAATGTTGTTAAAGGGGCAGTTGGACGTGAGGCTGCGCGGGACATTTGAACTGAAAATGCTTAGGCTAAGCATCGACTTGTCAATGGAGATTTTGACAAAGATAATCGCATGTTTTCATCTGTTTGCATCGAAGCTGTTCTTAGCAATCTTGCAAATTGAATTGAAAGATATTGTTCGTCTATGTTAATTTCATGTATTTGCTAAGGTATTTTGTTGATCGGAAATGCCTGAAAAAGATAAACGGCGATCTTGTCGAAGCAACATTGAAGCTGCGAAGAGAAGGTCTACAATTCGAAGGTGGGAAAAAACCCACCGAAGAATATGGTTTTTGGGTCAGATTTATGATGCTTGGAAAAACCTAAATGTAAATGGAACCTTCTCGAACAATACTGGATAAGCTGCTCAATTAATTTCGTCGGAATTACAGCGAAGAGAAAGGTAATGTAAACATGCTTTGGCATTTAGGCCTATACTTATGGGATAGTGCCACGCAGAATCTGTTACCCGCGTTTTGCGTCTGACTGCCCCTTTAAGTTCGCAGGGATGGCACTTTCATCCTCCCAAAGGGATAAAACATGCTAAAGCATGTACAAGTCATTGCTATTAAGGCAGAAATGTGACGGAAATTTGGTCGTGATTTTATGCCGTTTTTAAAGGTTTCCTGGAGATACTTTCTTGAGAAAATCCCTCATAATTTCAGAACGGAGTGGCCGATTTCAGACAGGTAAAATCTTGAATTTATTTGAACATTTCCACTATTAAACAATATTTTTACCAATATTCTTGCCTCGATATCCAGGGAGCAGTGGCCTTTCAAACGGGGATTGTTTTTTCTGACTCACCCGGTATATGTTTATTTCTAAAACTCGATTATCAAACACATCATAAAATTGTCTGCTTGATCTGTTTTATCAATGATCCAAATTTAGTTAAAGATGATGAAATGTTGGTTTTCATTACTTAATAGTATAAAATGACAGGTCGAAAGACCATTCTCTGAGCTATACTCTTTTAAGCAACATCTTAAAGCTTGCCTAAAAGCCAAAATTTTGAGATTGTTAATTATCCTTCATGTCTACAATGATAGTCTTGATCGTAATGCTGGTTGTAGTGTCAACATGCTCTTTGCAATACCTTTCAATAAATGTTTGTTCTCTCCATAACAGCAGTCAAAAGTAATATCCATAAACTTCGACCTCACAGAGGGTCAGATGTACATTGGGAAGGGCTTGCTCTATGTAAGCAAACTGCCCTTGCAGAGCGTAGTCGCATTTGAAATCAGCAGTGATGCTAGTTGTAATACCAACATGCTCTCTGCAAGCAGGATTGGCTCCATTCTTGTCAACAAATCCAATTCTGATTGAGAAATTTCCCAATAGTTCTTGCCAACAATCTCCTCTGTTTGTGATCATCACGTTGTATATCATTGCTCTTTGGCCTAAATCAACTCTCCACCATGCTGGAACGGGATCTGACAAAGTATGGGTGCAAGAACCTTCATAATAGTTGTCAGTTTTGTTTCCATCAACAGCACGAGAACTATAACCCTCATACTCCAACGCAGTTGTCGACTGACTTGTATCTTTGCCTCTTGACATAAGAGTTATTTCTAAAATAGAAACAAGAAGCATAGGTCTCACATCTTTTAAGAAGATAGTGTAGACTGTTATTTCATCGTTCATGACTAAAGTAGAGTAATGCCGTAGCTATTTTATGTACGCGACAACATAGCCGTCGAATCTTTCTAAAACTTTACAATTAATTGTGTCAAATTTTATTGCCTCATTCATTCATATTAATTGCTCGAAGGGCAATTTATGTAATTTGCCC
>REGM01000569.1:75817-87237 GCA_004194415.1 Aurelia aurita | reverse complement strand
AATATGTTATAATTATGTTAAACAATGAGTTGATCATGATATGTTATAATTAAACACTTTGTCTTTACTTATGCATTCCTACGCGAGCGCAAGAGTTGGAAAAAAACAACGAGCTAGTAAATCATCATTTCAATTATTATAAATTCAAATGAATGATCGAACGATCAATCTCTAATACAGAAAAACAACGAGCAAGCAAATCATCATTCCAATTATTATAACTTCAAAGAAAAGGTCGAACAACCATTCTCTAATATGATCCATTTCGAATAATAATAAGTCAAAGTGTTCTCTGCTTGCTCGCATGTATACATCATGATGTTGTGACTTCTAATTCTCGAATCCAACGTCTGCTCTAAACATAATCTTCAACTTTGCGTGTCCTTACGAGACGAAACACATCCACTTCTTCTCCTCTCATAGTTCCAGTCTCAAACTCATACCTCACCTTCTTTAGACAGTGCTTTTCGTGTTGATGCATAGAGGCGTATGATTCCCACTCAGTTCCACACGATCTGCATGAATAGCACTTCACAAAGCACGCTAAGTTCGTTATCAAACAAAAGTGATCTTCTTGAGTGCCATCACTAATCAACAACAAGTCCATCCTCTTTCCTTCTCGCCTCGAAGATTTGTACCTTATTTCATACGCTCCTTCCTTCTTCTGGTTCTTCTGTATCACGACTATCCTAACGTTAAACACTTCCTCAGCTCTTGGTAATTCATCAAAAGTGAATGTTTCCCTCTTCAAAGGATCGAATCGTTCATTCAACTCTCTTGCCATTCTCGTGCATTTTCTCGCATAGTCGTAAGGTCTCTTCCTGCTCTCGTTCAACGTCACAGCCAAACATCTAAAAAAGCTCAGTCCATCATTCAATACATTCCCGTTGGAATCCTTATTCATCGTTATCACATTCTTATTCCACTTGACATCTTCCGGAATGACTATCGTTGAGGATCCAATAGTTGGTAGTACGAACATAATAAACTGTACGTTAACCAAACTAACCATCACCCACTTCGATGATGCGATCCTTTCCTTAAACCGTGTATACAAATTTCTTATAGTAGCTCCCCCAAGAACTCCATCCATGTCGTCCTGAGATCTAATGTACTTTAGTTCTTCAAACATGCCATTGTTGCTTGGGTATAAGTACTTGCACTCGTTCGTCTCTCTATTCCTTCCGATAAAACCAAACGTCAATTGCATCTTATAATGCATACCGGGAAGTGATCTATACGTCTTAAACTTTAAAATAAACTTTATTTTAAAACTCAACTCTTTAAAATAATCATCTATGTCCACGTTTGTCGGAACGTACCATCTATACACAAACTTCATATCATCGAATGTGTAGGCTAACGAACATATGTTGCGAGCGTTGGCTACATACAATACCTCTAGTTCCTCATCATCTCCCCAAGGCTTTTCAATATTCAACGAATCAATGAACGTTTGAAAAACCACAGGCGATGGCCTATTGTTATCATAAACCTCCATAATTCCTCGAAATCTTCTCGGTGAAGTAGTATCAGTCTGTCGTAGTCGTGAGAGATCTCCTCAAACCCACTCGTTTTTATAGATCCTCAACAAAAGCAAACCTTCCCTCAATGATTAAAAGTAAATCTACTTTTCACGATTGAAAATAAACCTGCTTTTGAAAGTAAATCTACTTTTGTTGATTGAAAGTAAATCTACTTTTGTTGATTGAAAGTAAATCTACTTTTGTTGATTGAAAGTAAATCTACTTTTGTTGATTAAAAGTAAATCTTGCGCATGCGCAGTATGGCCAAAAAACGTCACTCATAGTTAGAGCCTATATACTACTGACATATATTCAATAAGCAAATTATTACTGAAAAATAGCCAACGAGAGCGGCAATTTAAGTTTTAGGATCAAAATATGTCATAATGCATTAAATTAGAATATGTACAGTTCGCTACTTTTTGTATGTCCCCTCAGATTCCAGGTTCGTAAGTTAAACTATTCATTACATAATTTTCAAATAGTCTCAAATGCCATACACGTATTTTTTTATAAGAAACTAAGAATTTGAGCCGTACTGAAATTATCAGATTTTCAGTACTCAAGAGTTTCTTACGAGTTTCCTAAAGGTACTTACGAACCTGGAATCTGAGGGGACATACAAAAAGTAGCGAACTGTACATATTCTAATTTAATGCATTATGACATATTTTGATCCTAAAACTTAAATTGCCGCTCTCGTTGGCTATTTTTCAGTAATAATTTGCTTATTGAATATATGTCTCTGGGATGTCTCTATGTCGGCTTACTTTGATGAGGGTCCTGAATGGGTAAAAGGGGATCTGGGATGGGAATCGGAATACCAACAGCAAAAACAGCAACCTCGTTCTCATGACCCAAAAGGAGGCTGCTGAATCCAGTATTCATGAGTATTCACGTAGGAAACTGGCCCTCGGAACCAGGTTGCAAAACAGTACACTGAGAATGGAATTTGATCACATATACTCCGTATCAACAAAAAAGTTACTGGAATTGCTTGCAAAACATGACTGGGAAAAGGGGATTGTGGGCCTCGTTTCATAACATGCACATTTTCACATCGTCTGTGACGATGTAAATATATCAAAAAGGGTTCACTTAAAGGGTCTGTTTCAACCGGCATGCTTTGCACGTGTCATCTCCTTGTTGTCGCCATTTGCAAGGGCCATGAAAATGGCGACAACATAGGCCAACTAAGAGATGGCAAGTGCAAGGCATGCTGGTTGAAACAGACCCTTTAAAGTGACACCATAGAAAAAGGATTTTCAAGCTGCGACAGAGATCTCTGTGAATTGGGACTGGCAATACAAATGGCAAATACAATAGACCGGGAAAGGATTTGATCACCGACTGTGTATCTACAAAAAACTTCCTGGGATTGGTCGCAAAATATGACTGAGAAAATGGGATTGAGAACGACCCTTCAGGACCATCTTTGATCCTAGTTGCAAGACAGCCAGAATCCATCGCAAATTCGTCGTCAATCAAGAAAATAGGGAACAAATAGAAAGATATAAGATAGTTATATTATAAACAAAACTTCTTAATAAAAACTTCAAGCCTCGATCAGAGAATAAAAACAAATTCATTTTAATTTTATTCTGTGACCTTGTCTCGATGAAAATAGAGCTCAAAATGTGTGATGAATCTTTGAAAAAATGTTATTTCAACCAGTCACAAATGAATCTCCTAAAAAATCCTAGAATTCTGAGATTGTTGGTGTTTGTGGAAAACTTGTATCTATTAGCATGATCTGTAGGTAACTTCATTTCTAATACTACAAAATGTAACAATAGAGCTAAAATATACTACAGAAAGGGTCACTGTCTGAATGGAACTCGGGAGATTGAAGCACAACAATTAGTGCCCAATCTTCTAATCTTCTTTGAAGTCATTCTCATTAGTGAATCGAAAATGATGATGATGATGATGAATCTTCGTGCCATGACGTCATCTCTATTTCTGGTAGCATTTCAAAAAGAGGCAGCATGGCAAGCACAGAATTCTTTTCTTTCGAGTACGAGTACACGCTGTTTCCTGAAAGGTTACGTTATTCGCAAGGAAATATTTCCAAATAGGTGCAAAGATCCGGAAGTTCTTCCATCTTTTTCAAAGTGCAGAGAGAAGCTCGATTGTTTCCAAAGATAGAACAGGTAAGATTATGGATTTATTTGCACAACTGAACTGCGAGTGAAACACAAATAGTATGTTGACCGTCTGATCTAAGCTAAGACAAATCATCTGATCACAACAAACGTTCGTTCTTTATGATGATGGTGGAGTTGCGGTTTTTTAGCGCCAATCTCTGGGATTGCAGAAGTAGAGAAGACCTAATCGAATCCTTGTCATGACGCAAGAGGTGCTGGTGAGATTTGAACCCCATCCGCCTGACTGTTCTGGCTGCAAAGTCAGTGGATTACATCACGGCGCCATCACAACACCTTGCTTGGTAGGCGGTGTAAATTTGAAATTAGGCCTAGGCCTTGTTTTCTCCAAATTTTTAACAGATCGGCCTTTGAAACCGAGTTGAAAGGCTTTAGGAGTTCATGTTATGTGCATTAGAGGCTGATTTGCACAATTCTGAGCCATTTTATGAACATTTTGTCAAGATTTTTGAGCGAGCTCTTTCGAATATTTTCAACTGTTACTGGGAAGTGGGAACTCCCCTTTGGCATATTGTCGATCCCATTGTGAATGGTTTCGTGACGTAATGCTCTATTGTGTTTTAAACAAAAGATTAATCGTTCTTCTATTGCACCACATATGTGAATGAGGCGGCGCGTGCGCATTAGAGCAAAATGATAAGGCCCACTGCAGCGACAACAACAACAGCAATTCAATGAGATGAGCTTAAGTTGAGGGCCTTATGTAGACTAGCTACACTAGTCCCTCAATTTCGCTGTTGTTGTTGTTGCTGATGGCCAAAGCGACATATCAGTTCTAAGAGGTTATATTTTGGTAATTTCATTCATACCTTCTTGTTTTAAACCATTATTTTAAACACACTTACACATTTTTCTTTGTGTTGTTATCTCAAAATGTTCGCAGCCCTCTGGCTGCCTCTTCAGTGAGAATTCTAAGAGGTTCCAAGGACTAAGATTGTGTAGCCAGTCTAGGCCTTATGCAGGGGCCCCCCCATATTTTTGCGTGATGCGTTATTGGCCATATTTCCGTGCGTGAAATCGTGAAATCTCGATTTTTGGTGCGTGATTTCGTGAATTGAGATTCTTGCGTGAAGCGTGATATGAGAGTTTTAGTTGCGTTATGCCGTGAAACAGGCTTTGCCTCTGGAGCCAACCAAATCCGTATACTTTTTTTTGGGACACCCGGTATGTCTCAGCTTTCAAAAAATATCAAAACGGCTTATATTATGCACATCAAATATTCTCAGATTTGTTCAAATCTATCAGTTGGAATCTTTTTCTGAGACGCCACCCTGTATTTACTTTGATTTAATCGATAGATGAGTTACATTTTCCTGAAAAAGAGATTGTGTTGTTACAGGTTAAACTCGGTATGGTTTCAATATGTAACTATAAAAACTGTGTGCATAATACCTTTTTCAAGAAAATGTAATTCATCTACCAAGTAAATAAAAGTATACATATCCTGATTACTGTAATTGTAGAAACAGTTTAGTTTGCAAGTCACACTCTGGTGAAGACACACAGTACATCAAAAAGGCCTCTGTGTGCTAAATATCTTGTCATTATGGGTGTCTAAATTTCTTTAGCATGTAGTGTTTTTCTTGTAATTAAAATATAGATGATGTACTAAGACAGAGTTTCTTCCACTCCTCTTATCCCTTTACTATGAAGAACTTGTAAAAAATTACACAGACTGGTTTATAAGAAACTTACTACGATGGCTGAAAATTTAAGAAACTCAACAATGGGTCAATACGCCAATATATCAAATCTTGAATCCCTAACCCCAACCCTTACTCTAAATGGAGCGCTAAACCTAACCCTGACCCTTACTTTCTTGACAGTCTATGCTAAAATAAACATAGTAATTCTGTTAGTAACAACAAAATAAACATTAGACTTCTGAAAAGCTTTTCAGTAACACGGCACAAAGAAGGGTAAATAATTTGAAATTTCTCAGTAAAAACTTCCTCCAGATTCAGAAGGCTGTACATTTTGATCAGTTAGCAAGCTATAATAGTTAGCCTGTTCCCTGCTACACTGTTTGTTGGTTGCCTTCTGTATATGTTTCTGTTAGTGTTGTCCCATTGGAGACTTTATGACAAAAATATCATCCATCCATCCTGAAATAATATTATACCCTTTGGATATAACAGGAGATCAAGAGGCCTCCTAGGCCTACCAGCAATACTTTAAACCAATTCCTAAACCTGTAACGTAAACGAAGGGCACATACTAGCATTCCATCGTTCATCTAGCTAAAACAGATCTTCAATTTAGGCTCGTAAAAGGGTAAGGCCGAAAAATCAGAGTTGTCGGAGATGTCGGAGATCTCGGAGCAAGGACTCAAACTTTTTCAACTCCGACGTTTCGGTTTTCACCTATATGCTGAAACGAGAAGTTGGAGATGTCGGAGCAAAGACTCAAACTTGTTCAACTCCGACTTTTCGGTTTTCACCTATATGCTAAAAACGAAAAGTCGGAGATGTCGGAGCAGGGATTTTCTCCTTTCAAGTATGTACACTCCGTTTGTAAAATGTCGTTGTTATTAGAATGCTTCCGGGTAACAACTAAAATATGTACTCTGTGTACTCGGATGTTTAAAAATAGCCGACAGCGATAAGGTTTCTTGTTATGGCCTAGGCACGAATTCTTGAGGGGAAGCATGCCTAGGCCATACAAGAAACCATATCGCTGTCCGCTATTTGTAAACATCCGGAATAGTGAAAATCATATTTCAATGTATCTTTAAGAGCTTAGTAATTTCATCGAAAATGAAAGAAGCATCTCTTGTGTTTGACCCTCCACTCAGTAGAGCCATGGGAGCCAAATGTAAAATTTAAGTCTTTCCGAATTGAAAAAGAATATTTGGAGCTGAAATTTGCACACAGAGTACATATTTTAGTTGTTATTCGGAAGCATTCTAATAACAACGGCATTTTACAAACAGAATGTACATACTTGAAGGGAGAAAATCCCTGCTCCGACATCTCCAACTTTTCGTTTTTAGCATATGGGTGAAAACCGAAAAGTCTGAGTTGAACAAGTTTGAGTCCTTGCTCCGACATCTCCAACAAATTTAAGAAACTCACAAGAAACTTTTGGCAACAGAAATGGCCCAAAATTTAAGAAACTGGCTACCAACCCCGGTACTTAACTTTCTTGTAAAAAATATGTGTATTGGAAAGTAAATGAAANGAGTACATATTTTAGTTGTTATTCGGAAGCATTCTAATAACAACGGCATTTTACAAACAGAATGTACATACTTGAAGGGAGAAAATCCCTGCTCCGACATCTCCAACTTTTCGTTTTTAGCATATGGGTGAAAACCGAAAAGTCTGAGTTGAACAAGTTTGAGTCCTTGCTCCGACATCTCCAACAAATTTAAGAAACTCACAAGAAACTTTTGGCAACAGAAATGGCCCAAAATTTAAGAAACTGGCTACCAACCCCGGTACTTAACTTTCTTGTAAAAAATATGTGTATTGGAAAGTAAATGAAAATTGGTTGGCAGCCTACAGAAAAGTTCCCGGCCTTGCTTTTTCCTTTGCTTCATCCTTATTCCTTCATATAGATAATTGCAATTCGTTATGATTTAACACATTCAATAAACGATGTATCATCAATTTAAGTCGTGGAATAACACTGCTGGGAGAATCTTTTGGATTTAAAATCAAATTTAGCCAGCCTGGTCATGAACCGCTGACTGGTTTAGGCCCTCTTTTAATTCGATTCGTTTCACTTACCTCTTCACTTTCTTCTTCAAAAAGCCATTGAATATCTTCCTCTTCATCTAGTGCATCTAAAATCGCATGGAAGTTTTCACCAGTAATAATAAGGGATTCCGAAACATCAGAGTTATAGTTTTGCCTTGCAGATTCCCTTGGAGCAGACGCAATGATCAACAAATTGTGTGCACGGTAACAGTCACGTGGTGTCCCGAAACAACATGCATGAGGTCTCTATTGCCAATCCTTTTGATCTTCGCCGGCCTTCCATACCATAGTTTTTCTATTGACTATGTTGTAATTTAGGGTTTTTCATTGTAAATTAGAGTTTCTTTTCAGTTTAGTTGGCCTTAATTAGCTTTTAGCTATTCCATTAGAAAAGCCAACTTTAAATAAATAATAATAATAATAAATTAATTAATAATAATAATAATATAAGCCTACGTGGTGGCTCGACTTGCCATTTCGCTCACCAAATTCTGGTCCAAGTGGCATGAAGTGTGCTGAAATTGATTTAGTTCTCCAAGCTTGCATAGATTATTTCGAGGAAAGGCAAATGCCAATAAACAGAGAGAGCACACAGATTAAATCAACTGAAAGGGCTGCCGGACGAGCTGCTGAGAGAGCTGCAGAAAGAGATTTGGAATCAATTATTCCCCTTTGGCCAATAGGAAGAAATACATGCCTGAACCCCCGTGGAAAAGGTTGACTGATCAGTCGACCCCCCGGCATTGTAAAACTTTTGATTTTACTGACAGCAAAACTTATTTGCTGACAGCAAATCATAGCTGAATTTGCTGTAGTTGTTGACAACAGTTTATGCTTCAAGCACCTAAATCATGACGTGTTTCATAAACAGTTTGCTTGTTGTGATTACATTTTTATTACGAAAATAAGTTTACAGCTGTCACAGAAAAATAGAGTTTCCTTGCTGCCAAAAGAAACTTGTGACAGCAAAAATATAAAGTGTGTCTGCAAAAACGTAAAGTGTGTTTGCAAAAATGTAAATCTGCCTACAAAAATTGGCGCTTGTGCATTTACGCACACCTGTGCCTGTACTGATCCTAACTAAAAACCCTACTGATCCTAACTAAAAACCCTACCAAAGCCCTATAGAGTTGTGCATATCTGCACAAGAGCCCAAAAATCAACACACGATCAACAAACGTATTATAACTGCAATCAACAAATTTAATGTTTTTGGCCGGTATGGCGCGCCATAAACTACTTCAGTGTGATATCCAGTTCTCTGTTTGCAAGAGAGCAGCTCTGCTTGATTTGGGAACATATTGCTTCTCTTAAACTCAAAGACAGAAGCCAAGCCATATGCCCTGCAACCGTCATTTATTCCTTCCCGTACTAATGTTAAGTTATGATCATTGAATTTTTTCTCCTTAAACACTTCCTTTGATAACTTCTTCTTGTTTAATACTGTATACAAGATATGGTGCATACCAGATGATCCATGTGCTTTGAAACATGCCTCAGAGAAATATCCTTTATTGTGCAAATCTCCAGGACATAAACCAACCCACTGAAATGCTGCTGAACGAGACATGACTGCTGCATTTGTCTTACAGGTACCAACATCTCCAACAACAATACTGACATTCCCTTTAGACAGACGACCAACCTGCTCTGGGTGAACTCCTTTGGATATTTCTGTTTGGTCTAAACCGTATGAAACATCTATTGACTTGATACCTTGGTCTTCCTCCTCTGAATTATATCCATCTTGCTCAAAAATCTCCATGATAGAAGGGAAGTTGACAGTCATTGCCATATCTATTGGGGAAGGGATGCTGGTGAAAAGTGGTCCATTCCATTTAGCACCTGCAAGGACCAAGAATCTAACCAGCTCCTCATTTTTTTTCAAAACTGCTAAGCTTAATGGTGTTAAACCACATCCTTCTTTTGTATTCACATTGCAGCCTACATCTACAAGAAATTGTGCATACAATACATTCTGCTGCATGGCAGCAATGTGGAGTAAAGTTCGCTGCAGGTGGTCAAATTTATCTCCTAGTTGCTTGGATTGGCACTCTCTTATATATATGACATATTGCTCACTTGCTAAAGTTACCTGTTCATTTCCCTCCTGTGCTACAGTATCTGCTAAAAGCAAAAACTCATCATCATCATCATCCAATGGTATCATTGTTGAGAAATCTTCTCTCGCTGTTTTGCTTATTTCTATATCAGTAATTTCCTTGTCCTTTGACTGAAGCGTTGTTTTGAGTTGTTCCATGTAGTGTTTATGATGGTTCTGGCTTACCAGGAGTTCAAAATGGGCTTTAGCTTTCTCAGCATCAAACCTTGACTTTGCTGAGTCTAAAGGAACATATTCCTGCTTACCGGTATCATCATACATATTGAATTCCTTTGAAAATTCAGACAATATGGCATAAGTGCCTGTTATTGTGTTATTATATTCTAAAGATAGCTCCAGGGATTCAATATTAGTCAGTCTTCCATCAAGCTTACCATCAGTCACATTTCCTGGAACTTTCAGATCAAACTGTTTTTTTTTATGCTTTTTCGGATGCAGAATTAGATTTGCTGAGCCACTTTTGACATTCTGCTTCATTCATCTCAAATAACGATTTGGTCTCTGTTGATGGGCATTTGTTCAGTTCATCATCAAGTAACTCTAGAAGATATTTTTTCCTGAGATCTCTCCCAAAGTTCTTTTTTATATTCATAATGCTCAATGAAAAGCTCTTCTGCCCTTAAACTAAGGATATCTCTCTGTGGTTCACACGAGGCTTCCCTTGTGTCCAACATTTCCTTGATTTCAATGTTCACCTCTGGAATAAGCATGCCTCTGACAGTAAAGTTCCACATAGTTGGACCCATGCGATTGAATAACCTTGCATGTTTTCTCTTCCCCCGATACATATTTACATTATCCATTAACAGTATCAAAGGAGTTTTGGAGTCTTTTATCTTTTGAGAGACTCTTTCTGCTTTATGCATCTTTCTGTCATCTAAGAAATTTAAAAAGCTCTTTCCAGCTTACTGTTAATCCCAAGTGATTGAGCATATGGACAAATCTTTCTCCTGCCCCATGCGATGTACAGAGTACTGTGAACATTAATTTGAAATCATTAGAAAGCTTTTGGCTTCAAAAGCTAGCTAATATGGCCAGAGCGTGGGCAGCACTTTTCACTCAAAAGCAAAGTCTCAAGAATATCAAAAACTAAGGGGCATTTAGCTCTTAACACATCTGGCAAAGAAGACAATTTTTCCTTCATATCTAAATCTCTCAGATCACTTTTAGCATCACCAAAGCCAAAGTGTAGAAGCAACTCAAATTCTGTTATCTCTTTATCTAAGATGTCCCTTTCGTTAATATCCAGCTTGCCCCTTTCTTTGAAGGCAATCAGAGCTTCGATTTCCTGTTCATATATTCTTGCAAGGTGACTTTGGTAGTCCTTTAGCTGTCTCAGTACAATACACTGCCTGTGAAAGAGCAACTTAATCATAGATGCATCATTTTCTGAAATCAAGGAGTCACTGGATGTCAAATGGTTCTCAATAGAACTATTTATGGTTACAAGTTCCACTTCCAGCTCAACTAGTTTCTCTTTAATTTCATCAACTGCCTTTATTGTATGTTTGGTTTGATCTGAAGGTCTTGTTGCATCTTCACCAAATGTAAGCTGTACCTGTTGTTTCAACCCTCTAAATCCCTTCACTATAACTCCTTTCACAGTAATTTTAGACAAAACTGCACCAGGAAAAGCTTGCTTAACAGCATACGTGGCCTTCTTTTTACCAATTTCATCTAGCCTAAGGGCCTGTAGTATTTCACTTTGCTTTACAAAGGAATCCCTGTCCTCCACAAAAAAGCTTTTCAGTGTTTTAACTCGAGCAATACTTTCCTCTTTTTCAGTTAAACTACTTCTTCTCTTTTTCGTACCTACAATCAATGTTTTCCAAAATACAATAACAACAACATAACCATGAAAAGGGGAAATGGAAAGAACTTACAGTAGCAGGGTACTTGCTTTCTT
>REGM01000569.1:51091-65183 GCA_004194415.1 Aurelia aurita | reverse complement strand
TGTGCTGTCATAGAGGTATCTTCGCTGCTATCAGACATTTTGTTCGGGCTATTCGCTTACTTCGTGCTTCCATTTTGGTGAACTGCGTACTGATCTTGCTTCGAATGAATCTGTTTGTTTACAATTTGTAAACCACCTGACGTCACGAAATTGCTCTCCCACGCTTTTCGCCCCAGACCCCGCGCCGCTTCTCGACGACTTTTGTACCCCCACAATGGGTGTTTCTTCAAATAATTTTAATTTTTCAATTGCATTTTCGAAATCTTTGTATTTCTTTACGTCAGATCAGTGCGAAAATAATTTCGATTCATTTACACTTTAAAGATATGAGTAAGTACAAAAAATGATCATATAGAGAATGGTTTAAACTTATTGGATTTACTGTAACAAAAGTCTAGATATTTGAGAGAATTCCCAAAGCTTCAAATTTTGCTAATAACATGTAATTTACAGTACTGGCCTTGCGCACATTAACCATGACAAGAATCCTTAAAGAATTTTTAAGACTTCTTCACATCATGATAAGAATTTTTGAGCCATATGAAAGACTGTAATTCTTTTCAAACAAGTATTCTTAAGAAACTCTTGAGAATTCTTAGGCAGGAAAACCATGTTAATGTGTACAAGACCTGTACTGTATATGGTAACCAATGAAAAAACAAGGGCAAAACAAATGGGAGGTTGAAGGCATTATTTTGAATGTTTTTGCAGGACAAA
Organism: Aurelia aurita; assembly: GCA_004194415.1. Classification (NCBI taxonomy): domain Eukaryota; kingdom Metazoa; phylum Cnidaria; class Scyphozoa; order Semaeostomeae; family Ulmaridae; genus Aurelia; species Aurelia aurita. The sequence goes on along the minus strand of REGM01000569.1, from coordinate 64,466 downwards.
ATCATCAGGAGATAAACCACACTCTAGACATATGGCACAAATCAAAGAATCTGAGAAAAGCACTTCTGAAGGTAATTATATTTCAAGAAATTTCCATATATTGGTTCATGAGGGAAAGGGTTCTATTAGGTAAGTTGCATTCAACGTTCTTAACAGAACCCCTCCCCTTGTGCACCCTCAATAGAAACAGTAAAAGTATATAGCACTTTATTGAGTCCTAAATAAGCTTCAGATGATGCTGAGTTTTTTAAACCACAGAAGAAAAAACATCTGTTTATGATTTAATAGAACTTTGGGTGTTTGATGCATGCAGGATGTTACAAAGCTCTGCTTCTCCCCAAACAGGTTGGCAAGAAAAAATCACTGCAGAAAATAAAGTTATGGGCTCATGACATAGTCAATCACTTTTGGTTTATTTGCCAATCTTGCAATCTAGATGGTGACCTCACAGACATGGAAGCATTGGAAAAATTGAAAGTATGCTATTACAGTTTCAAAATAGATTTTAACTGGTTCTTCAAATTGTTCTAGTTTCTGGTTGTCTGTGAAATTAAGTCTTTCTCGTGTTACGGTACAGGCCAGGCCTTGCGCATATTAACATGGTTTTCCTGCCAAGGAATTCTTGTTAGTTTCTCAAGATTTCTTGTTCGCAGAATTTACAGTCTTTCATATGGCTCAAGAATTCTTATAATGATGTTAAGAATACTTAAGAATCCTTGAGAGTTCTTCTCATGTTAATGTGCGCAATGCCTGTACTGTAGATATCAAGAGGTTTGTGTTAAAGCAAAATTACTCTGTAAAATTGTTGTATAAAATTGTTGTCTTTGTGAACTTTTGTGCCTGAAATCTAATGTGAGACAGACTTTTGTAGTAACATTTGATACAAGAGACAGATCAAAGAAGGTACACAGCACAATGAAAAACAAACAAGTCTTTACTTTGTGTCTAATCATATTTTTCTCTTCATATCTCTTTTAAATAATGCACTTGTAGGTAGATCTACATGGTAAAAAAGAATAACAGGTGTGGTTACTGTATGTCACTTTAATGCAGAATTCTAAATTTGTCCTACAGTCCACCTTATTGCTTTGGTCACTTTTTCTGAATCTCTTTCAAAATTACCACTTGTAGGTTTCTGTCCTAAATCTAATTGGTTCCCAACCTCCTTGGGTAGATAACTAATTGCCCCATGGTGAAGCAGACCAACAACTTCATAGTGGTGCATAGCACTGTTTGTTGGTTCAATACCTTTGAATTGGGTAAATTTTTTATCTGATAGGGTGACTGGCTTGGAGTACTTCACCATGTATGCAACGAGCATGAATGGATAGGGGGTGCTTGCAAACATGAAATCATTGGTGATGATCATGAATTGCCATGGTTCAAAGAGAGAGATGCTGATTACAAGGCACTTCAACAAATTGTTTTAGATCCAAGATTTTTGGATTCTTTACAATATTACACAAGGTTTCGGCACACAGGGAAGCTAGAGTGTATCAACAACCTGTCACTTGGTTATGCATCAAAACGAATGGCTTTTGGGTAAATATTGTAAATTATTATTCAGATTGACGTCATAAGAAATGATACTAATAACAAACTTTTGAGCTGAATAAACAACATGACAGTGTGTAGCTTTCAGAAGCAAACATCTTGAATTATTCATCAAATTATTCATCAATGTGCTCTTCTCCTTCTAGGATCAACAACCAGGTTTTTTTCTAAAATGTGTTCTTGATTACAGATTTGATGCTTTCAAAGCACGAAAATACCTAGCAGCAATTGACTGGAACAGCCACACAGGCAGACCACAAGCTATCAATAAGAAAACAGGGAAACTTCAAGTAACAAGGAAGTACAATCCCAGAACAAATAACTGGACCCTCAAGAAGCTCTATGATGAAAAAGAGTATTCTTATGTCCCAATGATGATTGCGAAGATTTTCAGAAAACGGATTTCAGAATATGGCCAGTTAAACAAAAAGGCTGTTCTAAAAGAAGATGACCCTAGAAAGATCGCTGCTACAATTGGAAAAACCCCTCCAGAGCCTACTAGTGAAATTTCAAAAAGATATGTGAGCAGGCTTGACATTGCAAAGAAATAACATGTGTATACATCTAGCGTAAAGGCCTTGTGCACATTAACATGGCAACAATTTTCAAGAATTTTTCGCATTCTTCTGTCTGTTAAGAATTCTTTGGAGGTATGAAACACTGTAAAAGATACAAACAAGAAGTCTCAATAAATAAAAATCTTTCTCAAAAAGTCTCTAGAATTCCTACTCAGGAAAACAGTGTTAATGCACACAAAGCCTAATGATAAATGTTCATTTCTTTGTTTTTACTGTTCCTTGAAACCCATATAGATTCCAGTTGGTGAAGGGTACTTGTTCCTGATGCACAAAACAGCACAAGATGGGACAACCTTACGGTTGCCCTTTCCAAGATAACCATGCTGCCATAAGACAAATTGTCTGTAGGCAGCCTTGCGAAAAGCACGTGTGCTATTGTCTCTGCTGTCATTCCGNGTTTGCCAAAAAGACTTGCGTTTCTTTTTGAAATGAGGAATCTGGTAGATAATTTTATTGTTGGAGATAATTTATTATTATTATTGGAGTAAAATGTTCATAATGGTGCCAAGCTGTGAACATTTTGCAATTCATAGAACAAATTTCCATCAAAGATAGATCTGGAGGAATGTCATTTAAACCCATATAAGGTCATTGCATAAGTTATATATGTGTTTCCTAATTCCTAGCTTTTTTTACAGGGAAATGGAGATGTTCAACTCCCAAGAAAGCCAACGAACAAGAACCAAGTGCTGACCAAAGTCCTATCTTGACTTGTAAAAGATACAAACAAGAAGTCTCAATAAATAAAAATCTTTCTCAAAAAGTCTCTAGAATTCCTTACTCAGGAAAACAGTGTTAATGCACACAAAGCCTAATGATAAATGTTCATTTCTTTGTTTTTACTGTTCCTTGAAACCCATATAGATTCCAGTTGGTGAGGGGTACTTGTTCCTGATGCACAAAACAGCACAAGATGGGACAACCTTACGGTTGCCCTTTCCAAGATAACCATGCTGCCATAAGACAAATTGTCTGTAGGCAGCCTTGCGAAAAGCACGTGTGCTATTGTCTCTGCTGTCATTCCGGATATCTGTAATATTTTTGATTGCCATTTCCAAGTTTTCTGGATCAAGGCAAAATTTACCAAATTTTCTTTTTGATGTGATACAATCAGCCTTTTGACAACACTTGTTTTCAATGGCACGCTGCATTTCTTTACATTTCCCACACTTACACCACTGTGGCAAGTTGGGGTTAGTAGGTTCGATGTAGCTTTCTTCATGCTGTGCATCATCCTTTAAAATGCTCTGAATAAACTCCATACTGCCAGCTCCACATTTATATTTTACATAAACCAACTTCTTTAGCTTTTCGATTGGAAGGGTCTCAACGTAGTTCTGTTGGAAACAAGAAATAACGTGATTTGCTATGCAGAGTAACTAATTTCGCTGGTAATGGTTTATAAACAAATATGCAGAAGAACAACTATGAAAATTGATTTCAATTGCTGAGATTTTATACAATAAAAATGCAAAATATTGTGTCTGATTTAGCTCTGTTATTATGGCAGAAATGTGAGGGGTGTGTTATCTCCTGAATGTGCACAGGACTGTAGAGAACTATTCAACATTTCTTGCCTATTTTTGCCTAAGTGGTGCAAGATTTCTAGCCCAGGAGAGGCACTGGGATTCTCTTTGAGTAGGGGGTGCTACCCTGACTGCCCATTTCTATGTCTAATTTCATAAATTTGAAACCAAAAATCTATACCTTTTTCATGAACTTTCTATATTTCTATACCAAGACATGTAAAAAGCAATAATTTCCACAAAATATAACAAAACAAATCTCTTCCAAGCCTTGCAAAATTGGCAAAACATGACCTAAAATTATACCAAAACTGCTGAAAATGAGACCCTTTAAGGCAGTAGGTCCTCACTACCCAAATTGTATTCCAGTGTTTTGTGTTATTCACTTGTATACATGTGTGTTTATTCTTAGTTTTTAATTTGGACAAAACATCCAGCAATTAATTACTGATGTCACATGTAAACTTGTTACTGTTCGATGATCTGTTGCAACTAAGGTAAAACGAATGGATTGTTTATGCACTATTCGCGCAGAACAAAAAACTTACATCAACTAGAAGGTTTTCTTGCTTGTCTTCTTCATCTTTATTAACACTCTCGTTTGTTACCATGTGAGGACGAGGATTTGGTATGACCACCTAAAGAATAATACGATAAAAATCTGTGGTCTTTGGACAACATATCATAGATCTGTAGGAATCACCAAAACTTTGATCCTGGTATAGGTGGCTTTCTTTCATAAAAACGATGGGAAATTTCTGGGGAAATTTACAATGTAGTCCTGTTGTAAAGTACTTGGATATAACAAAGCATTCGTTAAAAGATACATTTTTTATTCCTAATGACACAAGGAAATACGGAAATACCCTGGTTATCACAGGTGGATGTNAACAAAACAAATCTCTTCCAAGCCTTGCAAAATTGGCAAAACATGACCTAAAATTATACCAAAACTGCTGAAAAAGAGACCCTTTAAGGCAGTAGGTCCTCACTACCCAAATTGTATTCCAGTGTTATTCACTTGTATACATGTGTGTTTATTCTTAGTTTTTAATTTGGACAAAACATCCAGCAATTAATTACTGATGTCACATGTAAACTTGTTACTGTTCGATGATCTGTTGCAACTAAGGTAAAACGAATGGATTGTTTATGCACTATTCGCGCAGAACAAAAAACTTACATCAACTAGAAGGTTTTCTTGCTTGTCTTCCTCATCTTTACTAACACTCTCGTTTGTTACCATGTGAGGACGAGGATTTGGTATGACCACCTAAAGAATAATACGATGAAAATCTGTGGTCTTTGGACAACATATCATATATGTAGGAATCACCAAAACTTTGATCCTGGTATAGGTGGCTTTCTTTCATAAAAACGATGGGAAATTTCTGGGGAAATTTACAATGTAGTCCTGTTGTAAAGTACTTGGGTATAACAAAGCATTCGTTAAAAGATACATTTTTTATTCCTAATGACACAAGGAAATACGGAAATATAAAATCCGTGTAGAGTTGGAAATGACGAAAGGCAGAGTGCAATGAAATATGATCAAGAATTTCAACCCCCCACTTTAGGGAATAGATGGTCACTTGGGAATAGCGATGAAGCCAGCGGAAGGAGAATAAGAAATATATTTCTGAAATATTTTGACTAACATCAACGACAGACTTCTCACATGTCAAAAACTTTAGAACTTATTTTTTTTGTTATGGTCTCTTTAATAGACATACATAAACAATGAACATAGATGTTTAATTTGTAATGATAAAGCTAACAATAATACTAGTTGTCTCAAAAATGTCCCTCAAATTTTATGACATTTAAATTCTTCTCTCTCCAAAACAATACTACGGTTTACTGTGTTCCTTTTTCATTATAATAGGTTTAGGTCCATCTACGAGCCTGAGAGGCTAGGATGACAACACTGTGGGATCTTTAGCTTCAGTCCTATTGAACTGCAACAGTTGTACAGGATGCACGAGAGCGTGTTCTAGTGCACTGCCTAATTTGAGAACTTCTTTTTCCAAAACATTGCTTTTACCTCCCAACAGACAAAGATATCAACCTCAAACAAAAAACAGGGTTTTAAGTCACAAAACTTGCGTTTCAAAACATGTCATTTATTATTTCACATGAACCTATCAAAGATGATGACTTTCGTAGACGGCTGGTGTAATCTGCATAATGCAGGTTGCATAATGCAGGTTGCATAATGCAGGTTGCATAATGCAGGTTGCATAATGCAGGTTGAATAATGCAGGTTGCATAATGCAGGTTGCAGGTTATGATTTATGGCCAAGGGCTGTATGGCTGTAACAACGGGCCGTCTCTTCGATGACCCTAACATTTTCCGTCTCAGGGGGTCGCCATGCGCTAAAGTAGTTACATTGTTCTTTTGAAATAGCTTCCCTCCAGATCAATGCAAGGGATTAAATCACCTGGTTACTAATAATTAGGTAGCAACAACTATTCACTCGGATTTTATAACAGAACAAACAGAGAATAAAGTTGTAAACAAGTTGTAAACACAAATGCGTCAAGTTCAAATGGTTCTATTGCCGTTCGTTTTGAAAGCTAAGTTGTGATGCTCCATCATCCAAGTTTCCAAGTCAGGACGATTCTTCAACATCTCAATTGATTTTATCCACTTTCATTGCATTTTGGAGACAGTCTTCGTTTTGCAGACTGAGAGGGGTCATTCTGCAAAACGAAGACATGCTGTAAATGACAATTGTGCGGTCCGTGCAGTGTAATATCTGTCTCCTTAAGTCTATTTGAAGAAACATAACTACTGTTTAAAATTTCAATTGACGTTATCCACTTTCATTGCATTTTGGAGACAGTCTTCGTTTTGCAGATTGAGGGGGGTCCTTCTGCAAAACGAAGACCGAAGGTGGAAGACTCTGTCTTCGTCTTCGTTTTCTATCTTCGGTCTTCGTTTTATAAACACCCATCAGCTGACTCGCAAGTAAATGGAAGTTATTGTATTACTCACAAAATATGTTTCTTTGTGCACTCAAAAAAAACGAGCGGCATTGAGAAACTTTTGGCACTATAAAGTGGAAGTTTTTTCTGGACAAAACATGTATTTTTTAGGCATTTTGCTACCAAATATTTGCAATTTGTTTGTCTTGTTTGTCAATGTTTTAATGTTTTAGAATTGGTTTAAAACATACTTTCATTTTTTCTTTTAGACACCGGAGTCTGGAAATGAGGTCCATATCCCAGATCTCATATTCGCCGCTGCCTGTGTCACGAATGCTCTCCAATGCGATTGCTGGATAGCAGTTGGATAATGATGAATCCTGAAATGAGAGATATGATAATTCACGAGTTGTCAGTTGCGAGTTGTCAGTTGCGAGTTGCTAGTTGTCAGTTACGATTATGAAATGAATGGTACAGTGTGAATTGCAAACAGTTACTTTAAATATGCTTTAAATATTTAAAAAGGATCTAGTGTGATTTATTATGACCATGAACCAACCTCTCTGCCCTTTTTGCAATTGGCATATTCCGTGGCACTCATAATAAGATGATGTTGGACCTAGAACAAATAATGCAATTCGTTAATCGATGTGAGATTACTTTCTGACGTAAAATCTGTCAACATAGACAACATAATGGACATGATTTTTTACTCAAATGGCAAAAATTAAATTAGGAGAAAGGTTTTGAAAAATTTCCTTTGGTAAATGTTTGATTTGATTTGAATTTCGGTTGACACCATGTGTGGCGTATTGAGTGAATCATCTGGTGATGTGCTAGTTTAATTCCAAAAGATAAAATATCGAGAGTAAAAGTGAGAAGAAGCTTAAAGAACGCCAATCAACCAGCATCCTTCGCTTGTTGCCTCTTTATTGCGGCGGCCATTTTCGCATGACAACATTCTCTGCAAAGCGCAACCGCAAAGGATGGATGCTGGTTGACCGGCGTTCTTTAACTGATTATGTATGAACTTTAGGACTGAAATCTATGATTGCCAATCTCCTGATTGGTTGATTGATTGATTGACTTATTGATTGATGGATTGATGGATCGATGATTCCTTCAATTGCACTTTTTTATCCCAGCTCAAACTATGAAATATTTACCAGAAATAGGAGCAAAGTGTTTATGCAAATGACATTTTTTGTTACCTTGTCGGAGATGCCCTTTCCATTCAAGATGCAAGTTATATCTTTCCCATTGCAATCACCCCAATTTAAAATGGTTCCTTCTTCCAGAAGTATACGACGGATCTGTTAAATGCAATACAAAGATAGGACAAGGTTTCGTAATTTCTCCCGTCATAAAAGTTATTGTATTGTAATTTAAAAAAGAAGCAGATAACCTATTGCAAATATAAACATAACCATGTGATACATTGTATTGAAATGGACTTTAAAAATGATTTGGACATATCGGCTTAATATTCAAGAGTTGTCATCTTTCCTTAATCATACCGGGTGTCCCAAAAAAAGTATACAGATTTAGTCAACCCTAACGATCAGTTGTTTTCTGTGTCCATGGAATTTTCTGTGTCGTTTTCCGTGTATATCATGTTTGCCGTGTTTGCCTGTTCAGCTCTGTATATTGTACACACATTTTTGTGTACTTCCCTGGCTTTTCGCAGTCCCTCCATGCGTTTCTTTTTTGCCGCCAGTTGCCCCCCTCGTCGTCGCTGTGCGGCGGAGATTCTATATCTTCAATTTTTTTTTTGGTATATTTTTTTGGAAATTTTTCATCAATTCTGCATCGCACGTGTCAAGCGTGCCATCTCGCCTGGCTCTTTTAATATAATCATTTCTCGTTTTCTGCAAAAGAAAAATGAGATATTGTTTAAATCTAGTTTTTTTAATACGACGATGTATGGTAGTTTCTTGTTAATTCTATGAATTGATTTCTTTGTAGGCTCAATTTCCATTTCATTCGACAACAGCCAGCAATTTGGGTCAATTCCAAAACAGTTCAAATAAGCTAAACATGATAGTTTGCGTTGTTATTCCTAACATGTTACTATCCATGACAAAAGGCCCTGGGGAAGAGGTGGCTAGTAGATTTATTCATTAATGCAATTCTTACGTGATTCAAACTATTCAATTTGTTTCTAATTTCTTTCCTTTTTCTGATATCAGTCATTATTTTTTGGTTCGATCTCCTGCTGTTGTAATATTGCCTCATCCTGGCATGTATATCCCTCGTACTGGGTACAGCAACTCCATTTGCACTTAATTCTTGCACCACGGCATCATGAAGAGCTCGCTTTTCTTGAGCCAGCAAATCTTCAAATTGAATTCTCCCAACATCAATTTCCGTCTCATTCTTTGCAAAAGCAATCTGCAAAGTTACCTACAAGAAATTTAAAATCAAAATTTCCATGTTTGAGGCTTTGATGAAAAATTAAGAATATATACAAGAAAACAAAAAAATTTATAACAATTAGCAACTTTTTGAGAACGTACTTTTGATATCTTGCTTGTTTGTTTGAAGGTCAAACCCTTTATAACTTCAAAATAAGCTAATTATTACAAAAATTGTAAAAATAACAGAATTTGATGATATTTGGATAATTTTGATTGATCGAGTCAATTTTTGTCGATTTTGAGTCTCATAGGGGGTTTGGACAATTTTCCGCTTTTAAAGGCTTAGGTGATTTCTTATGTATGTATTAGGGTTATGTCTGAAATGTACCTCATTCCTCATATAAGAATGAAAAATTGTAAAAATAACAGAATTTGATGATATTTGGCTAATTTTTAAAATCGAGTCAATTTTGGTCGATTTTAAGTGTCATGGGGGGTTTGGACAATTTCCCGCTTTTAAAGGCTTAGGTGATTTCTTATGTATGTATTAGGGTTATGTCTGAAATGCAACTCATTCCTCATATAAGAATGAAAAATTGTAAAAATAACAGAATTTGATGATATTTGGCTAATTTCGATTGATTGAGTCAATTTTGGTCAATTTTAAGTCTCATAGGGGGTTTGGACAATTTTCAGCTTTTAAAGGCTTAGCCGATTTCTTATGTATGTATTAGGGTTATGTCTGAAATGTACCTCCTTCCTCATATAATAATGCAAAATTGTAAAAATAACAGAATTTGATGATATTTGGCTAATTTTGATTGATCGAGTCAATTTTTGGCGATTTTAAGTCTCATAGGGGGTTTGGACAATTTTCCGCTTTTAAAGGCTTAGCTGACTTCTTATGTATGTATTAGGGTTATGTCTGAAATGTAACTCATTCCTCGTCATATGTATGTATGTATGTATCAATTTGCCACTAAAATATAAAATTTACAATGTTTTAAAAGCTAAAAATAAATACATTACAATTTTAATACGNCGTAAATCCATTACATGCAAGGCCTTTATAAAGTTTGTTGGTTGCCTGGACTAGTACCATAAATCTGGCAGGTCTTAATTGAAGAACTTGCCTTACCAACACAATTTCCAAGGTTTTCTAGGTTTTCTAGGGTTATACTATCCCGCATACCTAAATATCCGGAGATATCCGTCGTCGGCAAAAACAGTTTTCCGAAGTAATCCTGAGACCGTACTGCGTGTAAAGAAATATCCTGGGGATTTCCTGGAGTTTTCTGCATCGGATATCTGAGTTGTGCGGACCTCGCAAAACTACGTAAAACAATTAGTCCGTTTCCGAGCTTGTTCGATGTTTGGAAAACTTCGGAAAACACTAGTTTCCCGGTCTAAGAAATTAACTGTATAACGCCGTATAGCAAAGTTTTCCAGAACATTACGGTATTTAAAAACTCAGTAAAACGGCCTTGTTCTTGCTGTGCATAGGGGGTTTGGACAATTTTCCGCTTTTAAAGGCTTAGCTGATTTCTTATGTATGTATTAGGGTTATGTCTGAAATGTACCTCATCCAACAATGAGCACTTATGGGAAAGTACAGAATTTGTTCAGACAAACATTTATTTACTGAATTAACTGGAAAGTTGTGTTGCAGCAAAAACACCATTATCAACATCTTTTTGTATATCTGAGATCGTTGTTGAAGCTATGATCTATAAAATGGCACATGAATGACCAAATTCTGGCCTGCTGAGCGCCAATATTTCAACAAAGTTAACAAAAAGAGACATATATCATTCATTCGTCTTTATACATGTTTGGAATGATCACTGTGACAATTTAGATCAATTTTACTTCAAAATATATTTTGTTTGTAGATATTATGGCGCACAAATGACCAAATTCTGGCCTGCTGAGCGCCAATATTTCGACAAAGTTAACAAAAAGAGACATATATCATTCATTCGTCTTTATACATGTTTGGAATGATCACTGTGACAATTTAGATTAATTTTACTTCAAAATATATTTTTTTTGTAGATATTATCTATGAAATGGCGCATAAATGGCCAAATTCTGGCCTGCTGAGCGCCAATGTTACGACAAAGGTAGAGAAAAGAGACACATATCATTCGTTCGGCTTTATTTAAGCTTTTAATAATTTTTGAATATTTGCATATGTGATGCATCGATCTACTCAATAACTTCGGATTGCGTTGCCATTCATACTATGCTTCACGTATTTAACTACATGAAAAAATGTCAGGAGTGTGTTGCTTTTCGGTGAAAGTATGTAATTCATTGCAATTCTTGAAAAGGAAGAACACTTTGTAGCACTAAGAATAGCAGTAGAACCAAGATTCAATTTCTTTTCATTATATTAGTGAGAAGGGTTATTTTGATTTTTTCATGGTCAACTTTGCTAAGACGTTTGTTCTCGGTAAGGCCCACGAAGAAGAAGGTAAATTATCAGGCAATGAAGAAAAACAATGTATTTGAGTTTAGGTATTTTACTCTATGAACGAAGTCTTGCCGAATTGTGATAAATTTCAGTGCAGCAAGCGTTTCAAGACTGCCTTTTGTCAACCTGTTTCTGAAAAGGTTATGTTAGAAATGACATTTTCTACAACATCTATCTTCTAATTAAGAACCAATTGCGGTACCAATTTTTTGCATATTGAAATGGCTGGCATATTCATGGTTTATTTAACACATGGAACATTTCGGTAAAATAACAGTAAAGTAATATCAACTAAATAGTCTGAGCAAAAGTGAAAAGATTTTATTTTTCATTTGCGGCATCATAGGGATTATCGTTTAAAATTCTTCTGCTGCATTGCATTGGAAGATTTGCCAGTTTATGAACAAGAAAGGCGAGCAGCTGAAAAGAAATGAGGTCGGTTTATATGTGACAAGGTTGCAGTATAAGGTGTTTGAATGGTGTAAGCTAGATTCGAAAGTAATTCAAAAATTTGCTGCAAATTTTTAACGAATCAAGCTAATACAGATGTTGTAAGAAGATCCAAATGATCTACACGGTGGCTATGCGTCCTAAAATTAAAACTGTGGATTGGAATATATTCAGCAGTGAAGCAGCTACTATGGTATAAATTCAAGAGACAGCTGTCTGGATTGCAGTTCTATCAAATCATCTTGCCAGAAAAGGCCAAAAAGCTTCCTAAAAATACTACTAGTCAAAAGAGAGTTGACCAGTTTCATTAGAAGTAAGCAAGATTCTGTTTTCAGTTAAGACTATATATATCCAGTTGGGGCGGCTTGGAGTCAGAGAGTTCTTGTTATTTCTTTTCTTACCTGCAACCATATCAAGTTATGTTTGGAAATAATTGCGTAGAAAAAAGCATACGTACTTCCGGAGCTATTACACAAGTATTCAATGAAATTCTTTGTGAGGTGCCCAAGCCTCTAAATCTTGCAAGGGGGTTTGTGTGCCGGTGTGCGTGTTCTACAACTTTGTCCCACTAGGAAAAAAGACAGATAATATATAGGGTTGAATGTAACTGGAATTGACGGGTCATGGAGACTAAACGCAGTGCAAGAAGGAAGGCCTGAAAATAACATTAGAATTTATCAAAAATGATTTAGAGACATAAATAACCCTTACCGATGCATCACTAACTAGCCACATTCTTTCTGATGATTGCCGCAACGATTTGTCGCTCCTCTGCAAAAACAGAGCAAGCCTTGGAGAATAAGATTCTCCCTTTGCTAAGTCAGCAATGAACTTCTGTAATTTGAAAAATATATACATCAACATTCAGAGAAAAGGAGAAACCATTAAAACATTGTTTCTGCCCAAGCACATTGTCAGTCTGCTGGGTGATGTAATCTGATGATTTCTGGCAAATAATATTTGCAACTGACATCATTTTGTTCAACTATCACTGTTGGTGCTGGTAAATTCCTTTGATGTTGTGCCTTTAGAATAAAACATGTCGAAAATCCAAGAAATGCATACTTAGTGGTTCAAATGCACAGACCAAAATCTTATGGGCAAATACCTTCTTTCTAAAAGTTTCTAAGGCTGGTATGTATGTAGATGATACTCACGTGACCTTAACATCTATGAATATTGAAGAACTAGTTCAGAAGGCACAAGAGGAGTTGATCAATATTTCTGAATGGATGAGGTTAAATAAATTAAGTGCAAATCCTAAAAAAACAGAGTATATGATAATTGGGCACCCTCGTAGAATTAATAAAGTCGAGGTAAATGAAACATCGAGACTGAATGACTCAGATGTAAAACGAGTAAAAAAAACCAAATCACTAGGAGTCATTGTAGAAGAAGGGCTTAACTGGGAAGAACAATTCAAAACTGTCAGAGAAAAAGTACGTGGAGGCCTAACATCTTTAAAAAAGCTGAAAAACATCCTCCCGCAATCTCAGTTAAGCAATG
>REGM01000569.1:12168-31621 GCA_004194415.1 Aurelia aurita | reverse complement strand
CATCTACTTTTTTTGATGTCAAAGCGTCCTCCCTCTTTTTTAGTCCCATCAATATCAGTTGCATCTCTTCTTTTCCTCGCATCAGTCGATCCAGCAGCATCTTCCTTTTTGTTGCCTTCCTTTCAACACCATCTAAAATGAATTAGAGAAATTTGACAAAATCTACAGTCTAAATAAGGAACAACATTACATTGACATACAAAAGAAACAAATACAAAAATTCAATTTCCCCTATAATTTCTGAGAATTGTAATGAAGGCAATTCAAGAAGTTAAGACCACTTACCTTCCTTATTGCACTCCACTTTGCCAAGACCTTTTCCCTTCCCGTCATATGCAACTTCCACTTTCCCTGTCTCCTTCTTGTAAACCACTTCCTTTTCAATTCCCAAAATTGAAATGTCTATTCTACTCATCATATCTCCCATCTTCTTCACAAATTATACTCCTTTACTTGGTGTCACCCCTGTAATTTATGATTTTCATACAGGGAGCCCCCGTGAGAACCCCTGTGTAGCATCATATTCTCCGAAAGAGCACTGCTGTCGAGGAGAATATCTCACATGACATGGGTATGGTCACGTGACTGCCCCCAATAGGTGGTAGCAATCCTATCGAGTAATTCCAATAATCAAAGAAGGAGACATTTTACTATCCACACCTCATTCTTCTGAGAAAATGTAATTTTATTAATTTCTTCATGATATCCTTATTGCAATTGAGTTCAATAAAACTACCCTTCCATTACATAATCCATCATGTACTGGAGATCTGAGGAAGTAATCACCTTGCAAGTGATACTATATTAGGGAAGACATAATCTTTAAGCAAGACATGAAAGAACAATATCATGAAGGAGTCCTCCAGTTGAGTATTGAACTACTTTATATTTATAAAATCAATGTAGAATCTAAATACTTCTATTTGAACATGACTGTGTCATTTCCTTGCCTTCCTTGTTTCAATTTCATTCTTTACTCTTCCTCATTCCCTTTGTTGGAAGTCCCTTCTTTCTTTCTTTCTTTATTCTTTCGCTCTCCCCCTCTCCCCACTCCTTTCTGCGCACTTCACGCTCCCGCCGTTGCACCTCATCCATTTTGCATGCAATTTCCTGCTCTTTTTCTGTCATTCTTTTTCTCTCGCCGCTCCCATTCTGCTGCAAATTCCTTCCTTACCACTTTTTTGATATCCCGTTGCATTTATTCATATTTCCTCACCTCAGCCTGCTACTATCTGGAAAACACGTCAAATGACAAAAGAATCCAAACAATTCCTGTCTTCCTGTAAACCGCTCTTCTTGCTGATTCCGAAAGTATGGCCAAGGCTTCATCCACATCTTGCTTGTCTGCAGGGCTTACAGTTCTCTTCGTTATACCCGATGTTGTGTTTTCTCTTGCAAACTCGAAGTCTTGCACATTTACCATACCACACGGCGAGGGCAGGAATTTGTCAATGTGCAAAACAGTTGCACGGCCAAGCTTTACACCATGTCTTGAGTCACCCATTGGGTTTATTGGGTACCCATGTTCATGATATCGAGCATTGATGAACCAGTCGTCAACATCCAGAAAAATAGCACCTTTCTCGTACTTTGCTAGTCGTTCCAAGTAATTGAGGCCTTTCGAATCGAAGTCTGAACAGAACAGCACCACCGGTAACTTTTCTTCTGCCCACCTTTTCTTCAATGTCGCTAACCAGTCATTGATATCACTTATGTTGAAGCTGTTATCATGGGGTAAAATGCATTCCACCATCTCTGGGACATGACTACGCAAGGCATACGTAAGGCCAATGGTGACGTAGCCAGCTTTCTTGTTCGTTCTAAATTCGTTGGCAACGGATTCCATATCCGTGTAGCATGCGAAGAATTCCCACTCCCCATCAATCATTTTCTTTGAGTAAAAACCAATAAGCGCCTTGATCTTTGTGTTTGGCTTCACCAGCTCCCGCACTCTGCTTGCATCATGGCAAAATCCCCGTGGTCCAATCTTTTCTTCCCGACACCATTCGGCAGTCTTAAAATGCTTGTTTCCACTGTTCGTAATTCTAATTCCTGGCACTTGCTGGATATCCAAGTTTGCCCTGGATCTAACTTTTCTGCAAAGAGATGGAGACGAGAAGAGTTCTGGCAGGTTCTTGTTCAGCAACACCAAGCTTGACTGACTATTTCCAGGGTATCCTACCAATTTGCACCTACGGAATGGCTGTTTGGGGCACAGGACCATCCTTAGAACCAATAGAGGCAGTGCATAAGAGAGCAGCAAGGATAATATACAAGCTACCTAAATCAACACCTGCTGATGAAGTTCTTGAGAAAGCAAATTGGAAAACTGTCAGCTACATTTATAAAAGGCGGGTAGCATGCCTAACTCATAAGATATACTATAACAAGTGTCCTGTTGCCCTGAATGATCTAGTTACAAAACCACAATCTCTTAGAACTACTAGGAACAGTTGTAAAGTGGACCTAACACGGCCAAAGACAAATGTTGGGAGAAATACATTCAAACATAGGGCAGCGTTGATTTGGAATAGACTGCCTCCCAGGGGTGGCGCCAGGAATCTTCCGACGGAGGGGCTGGAACTTCCGACNGGCAGTGCATAAGAGAGCAGCAAGGATAATATACAAGCTACCTAAATCAACACCTGCTGATGAAGTTCTTGAGAAAGCAAATTGGAAAACTGTCAGCTACATTTATAAAAGGCGGGTTGCATGCCTAACTCATAAGATATACTATAACAAGTGTCCTGTTGCCCTGAATGATCTAGTTACAAAACCACAATCTCTTAGAACTACTCGGAACAGTTGTAAAGTGGACCTAACACGGCCAAAGACAAATGTTGGGAGAAATACATTCAAAGATAGGGCAGCGTTGATTTGGAATAGACTGCCTCCATCAATAAAGATTCAAGAACGTTACAAAACTTTTAAAAGAAATTGATCAGACAACAGCAGTATTCTAAACAGTATTTCCACCATATCCTACACTAACTCAGATTTTATCTATTTTTAGACTTAATTAAGAAACCGTTGATGTAAATTAATCTAAGGTATTTTGTGTATATCAACTTTTGACCTTTACTTTGTATTAGCAGGTCCACATCAGCGAAAGCTGCCATTTAGATGACCTGCATTGTTAAATAAATAATGTATGTATGTATGTATGTATGTATGTACACCTGTTGAAGATAAGCACACTTAGGGTCTGTAGGATTTCACTGTGCCTAAACCCATACTTGGAAACAGCTGAAGCGTTCTTCAGCAAATCATTTGCAACGGCCATTGTTGCTCCTGTAAGAGACTCGCCAGAGTCACTAGGATACTGCTCAGCAACATCTTTGATGTAACCGGACAGTTTTCGCTCTTGTATTGACTTCAGGGCATTTTGGATGTTCTTGCATTTTGAGGAGAGGCGGGTAAGCTTACGATGTTGCTTCTTTCTCAACGTTGCTGCTTCCTTGAGTGCTTTGCGAGCTGTTACTTGATAGTTTGAAAATGGAGTGTACTTTGATGTGTTATGCCCCCTTCCATTGCGAATCCTTCGAATCTTCTTTCTGACCGCATCAACTTGTACCTTCGCTTTACAGTTGTCGCAGACTTTACTGTAGTTTGTTGTTGTCTTACTGCAGTTTATTGCCCATGCTGATTCAATTCCAACGCTGTAATGTTTTCCGTCAAAAGCAGTCACAGCATTCATATTAAATTGCTTTCCAAACCCCTCACACGTGTACTTCTCTGTGACCTTTCTTTCAGCTAAATGAAATGGTGATGTTGCTTCTTGCTTCTTTAATGTGACATATTGTCTCAAACCTGCCTGTTTTGAACACGTTGATTTCCTGTGTCTGACTGTGCTAAAATGAGGGTGCTGCTCTGTCAATATATCTGCCATGTAGAACATTCTAACGGCCCAGTGACTTGTCCTGAATGAAGAACCACACTGGTGGCAAACTATGTGCATATCAAAGCTATGTCCAGGTCCAATCGATGTAACAACTTTGAATTTGTTTGGCCTCTCTTTTGTTAAAATTTCAGCCACTTGTGCCACCGTGGTTTTGAGCTCCATCACACCAGAGGTGGAAATAGTATCGGAACCTAGGAACGTAGTTCCCAGAAATTTTTTGGGGTGTAAATATTCACAGAAATTTTTCAAGAAAATTTTAATGTTTGATAGACAATCTCTAAAATTTGAAATGACACTTTGAACTCTAAAGATAAAATAGAATAAAAATTAGTTTCACAGAAAAAATTCTTCCAGCTTCCCTGTTCTATACCAAGGTACTGTAAATATAAACTAGATCTGTAAGTTGACTTTAATAAATGGCTTTAATGACATGCCCAGAAAATTTCATTTGATTGGAAGACCCTGTTTTTATGTCAAGTATTTAGGCTAACCAGTTTTAGAAAAATCCTCAGAAAAATGATATTGACAGTAGGTGAAATTTGATTTACACAGAGAATGTTTTATGTGGGTGCTGGAACTTACATTCCAGAAATTATTTCTGGCCATAAAGATCAAAATTTCTATATGCATCATGATTTTATTGTTTTGTTCACCATTTCAGAATATATCAATATGCTTATGATTTCTTCAACAAATGCACATACTGTAGTTGCCATGATTTATGCCTTCACTTTAGTGGAAGTTGTTAAGTTAAATACTTCATTGTCCTTTTGCATGTGCACGAGAATACATTATGCCTACAGAGTTTATTGACATTATTCATCATTTTCCTAGAAAAATTATGGCTAATATGAATTTTAGCCTGTCCATTTTCAAAGTCATAGAAGTTTTTTGTGCCTGGGAACAAAATTCAAATTCAAATTTGCCTGCTTGAAGAAAACAGAATGTCTCTTTGAGCTATTGTATCAAACAAATGCCTGGCAGTGTGTGGCTGTGTGCCACTAGATGATGCAGCTCAAATTGTAACTTAGCTTGAGTTGCTCAGTTTCATAACGCAACCTCTTGTATCAGCTGCCTATGACATGTCTAAAATGGTGTAACACCAGAACAAGGCTTGATGTCCAAGACTTCATGAAACTTAGATCCACAACAAGCCTGAAGTTCCTATTTATTGAATTGATGATGAAGATTTTAACTTTTGACTCGATAACTTAATGCTTATTGACTGAATGACTGTTAGCTGATGAAATGATGTCATGTAACATAAACATGGTGTTTTTCAGCAACCTCGTGATTATCAATCAGAGCAGTGTTTGTTTTGATCTCGATAAAAGATATACTACCTCAATTCATTGGATTAAAGAGGAAGAACGTTCTTTTTAGATTCTTTGAAGCGGCTGCAAGGTAGCTCCTCAGGAAACATCGGCCTTCTAAAATATTTGATTTGGTTTCAAGACTTCATGACCGCCATGTTAAAACTGAAAACGAGGCTTTTCGCGCATTTTTCACTATTGAACTTGAGGCTGATGTGCAACAGACGAGTACACTTTTGTTTTGTTATAAGAAACTTGGACCAGGCCATAGTACTAAAAATTTCTTAATTTTGTTCTTATTTTTTTAATTTATTTGATGAATTATCATGTAGTTTCCAAAACTGCTGCAGATTTGTTTCTTGGCATGTAAAATATCAGGTGGGAAGAAAAAGTGTTCTATTACGTTCAAAACATAAAATCTTTAGTTAATATTACTCAAGAATAAGGGTTCAACGACAAATTTGTCATAATATCTTTGGATGTTGCTTTTGAAAGTTTCTTAGCTCTTTCCAAATTTAGTACTAGAGTTTCTTAAATTTTCGGCCATGTAAGTACTAGTTTCTTTATAAACTAGTTTATTATATAAAGAAAACGTGGTGTCTGATTTGAGTTTTTGAATATGTATTATCACAGGGTATGATATAACACAAATATTTTGGTATTATCCTTGCGGAATTTTGCAGAAATTTTTCACCAATAAAACTAGGTTCCCAGAAAGGAAAATATTTTTTCCACCTCTGGCTAGATAATCGAGACATACCATGGACATGCTGTTGTTGAAAGCTCTTGCCTGGAGCAATATGAAAATTACCAGCAACCTGAAAAATGAAGTGCCAAGGTAAACAATTTTAAGATTCCAAGGACACTAAATCAATATTTTCATAGGACAGTTACGTAGCTTCACCTCTACGCTCTTGCAAGCATTAACCACAAACGTTTGACAAGCAATGATAGATCGTGCACTAGGCCAATTGCAGTGATCTAAATTGCAGTCTTTGGTCGAAAGGAACTCTCCGTACATATTCACAAATCAACAACCGCTTAGCAAGGGAACCTCTGTTAGGATTTCTTTGAAAATGCTCGAAAACAGCTTCCAAGAAAAATTGTTAATAAGTAACGATACGATAAGGCTTTTCATGCAATAAGTGTTCTCCTATAAGGGCCTGATTACATGGAGCAGGGTTGGCCATGCTAACAGGCTGCCCCTGTAAGCAGGGATGAAATGTTGTGTACGATTACATGGAGTAATTTTGCACCCCAGGGCTGCGAAGTACTTTTGGCGGGAAAATTAAATCATTGGCAATGTGGCGGCTTGGTGCGTGCGCAGTTAAAACTTTGGGAAGCCAGCCCTGCCAAGCGATTACATGAGAAAAACGTCACTATTTCATCCCTTCGAACAGGGCCAGCCCTGTTGTGCAGAAATGGGATCCCGGCTGCGAGGGCTGGCCCACTTACCATATAATCATGCTTCAGATTTAGTACATGTCTCCTATTGAAAGAGGGATCCCGCCTAAAATCGTCCCGCTCGGATAACAGGGCCAGCCCTGCTCATGCAATCAGGCCCTAAGTTAGTTTTTCCGCTATTAAATGACAACTCGTTTTTTTTTAAATTGATGCTTAATTCATTACTGTACATTTCGCAAAATGTCAAAGAGTTTTTTGGCACACCCTGTGTATCCTGCACTGATATTCTTATGATCGGAGCTTGTGTTGTTGTCAATATCATAGGCAATAGAATGTGTCCCACCTTGCTGACTTCTAAATAACCAAATACTCTACATCCTTCATGCTTCTGTTCATGGAATTTATCTTTCCATCCTTCTCGCTTACACTGAAATGAAAAATGCAATGATTACTATTTAGAAATGCTCCTTGCTGAAGTCTACTCATTGGGTAGCAAAGATTCTGGTGAAACCTAGGACGATTCATTTATCGCTCTCACAGTTGCCATCAAAGGTCAGCATAATACTAAGTCAGTAAATCTGTCAAAAATATGGAACAATCTATCGGTGACCCGGAAAAAATATATGAATTTTGAGAACGAAGGACTCTTGAGAAATAGCCAAATTTGGTTATATTTTTGACCTCTATTTTTCACCGTGAATTTAAAACCAACAGATTTGTAGAGCTCGATTTATCATTCGTTAAAGCCACGTGGCAACCATTTATCAGAAAAATATTGCTCTTCCCAGGCCCTTTTCTAAATGTCAAAATGGTCTATTGTTGCTTTTGTAAGTAATGTGAAAAGAAAGAGCTTGAACGTTTTGAAATATATCCTCTTGAGAGCTATTTGAAGCATACGCTGAATTTACAATTCATCGCAACCAACGGTCTTGATTCTATATTACCATTACTCATATAAGAGTCAAACGTTTGGAATTCTTGAAAAAGTTTTAGATTTTCTTTTGGCTACCCATAATAGTCTTGTTTGAATTTATAGCTAAAGATGTTTCGAACAATACCACGAGAATGTTGTATGTCTTTATGGCAACAATCATACCTGTTCTATGCTCATAGGATCTGTGAATGCCCAGCCACGACCTCTATATGCATTACGAACATCTTCACACGTGTTACAGCAACTACAAAAAATATTAATAGGTTTGTTCTTGCCAATTATTGAGGTGTTATATTAATTAATTCAGTTGTTCAACAGAACCTACAGTACTAGCTACAATTGTGAAGATTGTATAAGATATGCTAACAATTAGTTAGAACATGAAAATAGTTAGAACATTGAACGAACATGGATGGTAAAAAATTCCTTGATGACGCCATCTTTAGTGCAATCCTCTATTGAAAGATGAAATTACGATTGATACAGACGGCATGACGTCACAGCAGCGTTGAAAACATGACGCCATCTTGTTTTGGGGTAAATCTTCAGAAAATTTCTATTGGTTTCCATAGGAAATTTTCAAAAAGTTGTATAAAATTGTTCCTCTAATCTACCTTGCGATAGTGAGTAGGGAAAGGATAGGTAGCAATTGTCAGTCAGACCAAAACCAATGAAAACACACGAACATGCTGTTTTTAAAAGCAAAACAAAAATTTAGGCCCAGAAGGCTGCGAGAANCAGGGAAAATACCAGACTGGAAAGATTGATTCACAAGAAGAGCAAGAAGTGGGGAAACAGTGCATCCAATAATTTTAAGTAATTTTATTGGTATACTATTCGGACCTACAGATTTGGAAGGATTTAAAATATTGACTAGATCATTAACTTCCATTAAAGTAACTGGAGTAAGGAAAAGTGAATTGCAGGTTTTACAAAAAGCAAAGCAGTTGCCTTGGTAGCTGCTAGGTAGGTGCTAATTCTGAATCTTGAGTCAAAATTTCATGCGAAGAAATTTTGAAATTTTTTTAGCTGCTAGGATATTTTCTATATTTTTATGAAGGGTTGCTGAGATTCATTGTAAATTTTGCATCTTGTTTTCCTTTTTCATTCAGGGAGTTCACAATGTTGGTGTTGCCATGGATACATCTGATGGTCTGCTTGTTCCAAATGTCAAAGATGTAGCCAATAAATCGTTATTAGAGATAGCTGCTGAGCTGAATGAGCTACACAATTTAGGATTAACTGGAAAACTCGGACCAAATCACTTAACTGGTGGAACTATTAGTCTCTCGAATATTGGATCGGTAAGGATACTTATAGACTGATTACCTGAGTACCCTGTATCCCTGCGGTAAACCTTGCTCGACAAGACTCGCAATGAAATTGTGAAAAAGATGGCCCTAGTTTGTGCCTGCATCGATTTGTTTACCGCCTAGGCCTGTTATCAACTGTCAACTTACAGCGATCTCACTTTTCTTTTGATTTAATTTCGACTAAGTTTGGTATGGACATTTTTAGTTTTATTTATTGCTATTTAATTTATTTTAGTTAGGTTTTTACTTTGTAGTCTTTTTGCACGGCCCCCTGTAAAGCAGTCTCCACAGACTGACGGGGCTACCGTGGTTAAATAATACAAAATGAATGAAATGAATGAGCGATGAAATGCAACAAAAATCACTTAAAGGTAATGTGTCCATACAAGTAGGCTTCCCAGAGCAAGGCATGTGATCAACTAAGATTTCTTTTCAATCACGCATTACAGCAATTCTCTCTATTCATGTGATCAGTTTAAATATCAACCAATCATTTGCCGAGAATTTGATGGATGTTGACAGGTTGGGTATACGCTGGCCTTATATATGGACACATTACCTTTAACAAGCAAACAGTTAGATAACAAAACTTATCATGAATATGAAGTGCTCATTCTACCTTTTGAATTGGCTCTACGAGATCTTCTGGCTCTAGCCGTAACAGGGCCACGTTTTTCAGTGCAGTATTATGAATTATGAGTCTCTGGTGACCGAAATGATATCATTTAAGTCAAAGAACACATGGAAACAAGGGACTAAAGTTTAGGGCACTTATGCATGTTTATTTCAGATAGTTGTACTTTGATAATGAATATTTTCTTAACGTGGGTACCAATATCAGGCAGTAATATGTTAGAGTTCAAGCTAATTATAGAATGATTCAATGAAGCACACTTCAAATTTGTTCTAGCAAAATGTTGGTCGTCAGGCTTTGCCAGATCTGTTCTATGTATTCTTTCGTTTCGAAATTTTGTTTATTCTGAATCTCTGTATTATCGTTCTTTGGTATAAATACTACGTAAATTTGAACATTAAAGTTTGAAGCAACATTTCAATGCTATCATCTTTTTATATAGATTGGTGGCACATATGCAAAGCCAGTTGTTCTCCCACCACAAGTAGCAATAGCGGCTATTGGTAAAATTCAGGTAGGAAATTCTTGTATATAAAATCATTTCTACTAGATAGAAAGGGAGGAAAAAATTAGCAGGCGACTGAAAGTTAAAGCTACATCTGACCTCAGCAATAGATTTAAAAGTCCAGGTATCATTAAGAGGACAAGAAAGTGTGCAGATTCCCATGGTTGATCTTTGTTTTGTTTTTTTGCCTATTCAAGACATGTTTCCTACGTGCTGAACAACACAGACAACAGTCGAAGGAGTTTCTGGTGAAGGTGTGACGATTTTTCTTGACAAGATGACCATGAATTCATTTAATTTGCCATTTAATTCCTTTTTTCAGAGCCTATCAAGGATTGCCTTAATTGTCCGAGGTCTTGAGATCTGAGTTTGCCATCTTGGTTTCAAGTTTAAACATTCGACGTCTTTACTACACAGTCTTTCCAAAACTACGTTGATCTTTGCCCTTGATAAAAGTTTTTCCTTTAATGAAACAATGAGTACTTCCCGTTTTGAGACTGATGGAAGTTTTGAATATTTTTGATCAATCGTTATTTGGCGTGGTATCTAACCCGACATCTGGGCGCTGGGTGCCAGGTTTCAGATTCCAGCAAAACAAGCACTGATTCAAATATTGGTGTGCACACGGAATATTAGTTGCTAGCACTCTTTTGTAAATGAATTCATGATGATGACTGTGATTTACAGGTTGAGCTTTGGAGCTTCCATTTGCGGCAGCTATATGGAGTACTAACGTAGTTTTTCGCTGCAGGAAAGAAAACTAGCCATAGACTAGGCTTGCCCCAAGTCTATTTCATGAAGTCCGTCCGGCCTATCCCTTTCCCATCGTTCCTGGATCCGCCATTCCAACATTCCGTAACGGAACAAAGGGGATTGTTCCTTTACAGAATGTTGGAATGGTGGATCCGGGAACTATGGGAAAGAGATCGGTCAAACGGACTTCATGAAATAGACTTGGGGCAAGTCTAGCCATAGACTACCTTCCACTTAACCATATTCTGTTATTCACAGAAGTCATTTATCTCGTTGAATTTGATCAAAAATTCATCTTTCAGAGACTACCAAGGTTTGATAAAAACGGACAGGTTTATGCTGCAAATATATTTAACATTAGCTGGTCAGCTGATCATAGAGTCATAGAAGGTGCTGTTATGGCAAGATTCTCAAATCTGTGGAAGTCATATATCGAGAACCCTTCAACAATGCTATTACAGTTACGGTAGTATAATGATTTGTATGGAGTGATTTTGTAATGTCATACTCAAGCTTAGCTTAGCAATACATATTGGAGTGACAGAGTGACAACGATACACTCATGCGGGTCATGAAAATTAGAAATACGCTCAATTAGAAAGCAAATTGTCTTAATTTCATGTTTCAAAATCTCCTATCTTTGGATTTACTTTATTTCTACCAGGTGATTCAAAACAACTTGAAACGTTTGCAAGCCTGTAATTTTCCAGCTATTCATCAGATTCCATGGGTCGTATTGTTCTCATATTATACGAGTAATTTTATAAACATGTTTCTGATCACAAACTGCCTAGGCAGCTAGTTGTGTAGATATTGAGCCTACTACATTGTTCTTACACTTGGGACCTTCTGCAGCCTTTTTTCACTAAGTTTTTAGGATAGTCAGGCTGGATTGTTAGCAAATCTGATCAATGATTTTAGGCCTGATAGGAAAGATTCTAAGATGAAACACTTTTATAAATCATTTGTAACTTGGGAAGAATGCGACCAGTTTTAAGCCAACCTCAATTCCAGGGCTATCAGTGTCTTCAGCCTCCCTTCAGTGCACATGCTACAACTGGCCGCCCATTGTTACCCTATTTTGTTACTTAAGGTGACATGTCAGCTACACAATACTTGTCAAAGGAATCTGACGAGCAGCTATAAAACTACAGGCTTGCAACGTTGTAGCGTCTTTTTACTCACCCCTTATCTGACCACCAAAACAAAGGTGTATCGTTTTCTCTTTGTCGACAGAAGTTATTTTGTTCTTAAGTTCTAGTCAAATGTGGATATAAAATTGAAAATGGCATCAAATTTGAACTTAGGAGAGTGGAGGCCCCAGGAGTAATACGGTGCCATTCCCGTTGGACTGCTCATTTCTAAGTTTTGTATTTGAAATTCAATGTCTTATCGCTTACCTTAAAATCTTGTGGAAATTCATATTTAAAGTACTCATGTTCTAAATCATATATTATTTAAGAATTCTTATACTTGAAATCATTTTTGTTGTGATAATCTGCTGCTCAAAATCCCAAAATTTGATACCGAGAACCAGGATACGAAGAAATCCACAAGAGGGTAATTTTTGTTTTTAGTTAGGGATCGTCTCAATAAAAGCAGACTTTTATCGGTGGCAGTTCTTCCACCGATTATCCAAAGCGGCGACAATATTGATGGAGTTTTCTATGCAAAACGGTAGAGGTTTGAAATTTTTATGTCCTAAATCTTCGAAAGATGTCTGCTATAGAAACTCCGCCGATTCTTTGGAGACGATCCCTTAGGTTCTTCTTTCTAGCCTTCTAATCATCCTTAGTCATCTGCCTCTTCATGGCCGGTCCTTTTCGCAGTGGCGTGCTGGGAATGGAATTGCAAGGGGGGCAAAAGGTAAAAATGGCGCCCCTTCCTTAATTATCTTTAAAATTTCGCAGGTGTAGTTAGTTTTATTTATCATCTTCTGTGCTTGAAATAAGTTTATTTCATGTAAATTAAGGAGGAATGAGGCTGTCAAAATCTCGGGAGTCACCAATCAGCAAATTTATAAGAATTTCTACGAAACAATAATTGCAAACAACGCTGGCTAGTTATTAATTAAGGGACATTCAAAATTTATTTTATGACATGGCCGGTGCAAAACGCAAAGGGCAAATACTTTTTTTGAGCTTATGCAGAACGGGGTCAACAATTTGTATTGGGCAAATAAGTACAGGGCAGTAACTATTTTATGAACTCAGGGTGCAGTTTGAAACATAAAATTGTTCATTTTGAAAACGAAATTGTAAATCGTGCAAGATGGGAACTGCTTGAGGAGATATATATATAATGATGTAGATTTTCCATGTCAATTGTCTGCAAGAACGTTCCATCAGCAGGCCCGTCGGAACGAAATTCATATTGAGGGGGGACTGAAAGTAAATGCGAGCAGAGCGAGCAAAAATGGGGGTCCGGGGCTCGCCCCCGGAAAATTTTTGTGACCACGCCCTTTAGATCGTCGGAAAACGCTCCTGTGGTGAAGAATTTGCCATTTAAAGGAGCAAAAGATTGCCACTGAGAAAAGGTTTTCCCTGGAAATTTTGAAAATATGACTCCACAAAATCACTTAGAAATAGATTGATTTTTAATTGCATGATATGAACAGTAATAGCTTAGTAACTTTATGTGTATTAACAGATAACTTTGATAACCTCCTTCAATATCAATAAGTTTAAATCTTCTTTTCGATAATCTTTACTCTTACAGCCTTTAAAAAAAAAGTTGGCATTTTGCAATAATTTTATACGGGGTAAGCAGATTTTTTTGCAAGAATTTTTCTTCTCCACCGGCCATGTAATATAATAAATTTTGCACTGTCCCTAAGATGAAACACTAGAGGCTCAACTATTAACATCAAATTTAAATAAATAGTATTGTTGGAATGTTTTAAGAAAATTCCCTTCGTTCACTAACTAGTTGGCTTAGGCGCCTTCGGCGCCCCTATAAGGATGAAAATTCACTTTGGCGCCCCTCGTATTTGATCGGCAGGGGGGGGGCACTTGCCAGCGAAAAGGCTTTTCGGTTGGGAGATGGAATGT
Organism: Aurelia aurita; assembly: GCA_004194415.1. Classification (NCBI taxonomy): domain Eukaryota; kingdom Metazoa; phylum Cnidaria; class Scyphozoa; order Semaeostomeae; family Ulmaridae; genus Aurelia; species Aurelia aurita. Next base: position 17,814 of record REGM01000569.1, on the reverse strand, counting down.
TGTTGTTGGTGATTTATTCGATTCGAAAAGTTGAGGGCCTAAAGGACTCGAGGAGCAACATAAAATATTTGGGTGAATAAAGTCATACTGTCAATCAAACCAGTGTCCATTGTGCCCATGTTGTCTCTTATGTGAAAGAATGAGATTGGAAAGAATGAGAAGAATGAGATTGGAATCCCTATGAGAGAATAGAGAGTCGCCCCTGGTAAAGTTAGAAATGTAGGAAAGTTCTGTTCTTGCTATGTCTTCAGTCGAGAATAATCAAGATGTTTTTGAGCAGAGACGTAGGAACCGGGGGGCACTGGGGGCACGTGCCCCCCCCCCAAGATTTTGGAATAAACGAGAAATTGCCCTTTTTGTTTGAGGAAATGCCCTTTTTGCTTAATGAAAAAGGTGCCCTCGAAGTGTCGTGCCCCTCCAAGTTTAAGATGCTTCCTACGGCCCTGTTTTTGAGTATCTCAAGGCTAGTCAAACCGGGCTGAGAATGTCATAAGTACTTCCAACGAATAATCCAGTGTTTGTGGGCCAATGAGATAGATTACTACAAACCAGCACATTAGCAAAGCCCGAGGATCTTTAGTATGTAATTAAAGGGGAACTGAATCTTTAGGGAGTTTTATAAATCAAAGAGTATGAAGAATATTGAGTAATTCGAAATTGCTTTCACGCGTTTGAAAGCAGCTTGTGTTTCTAGTTATCGTTGCGCAAATGAACAAACTTATCCGAGGTCACACCACGAAGTTCTGTAACATGAACAAGCAACTAATTTACCTCAGGCGAGACAGATGGAACAGACAATTGATTGATCCACCCAGCGAATGACAAAATGCCAACAAGGAAAGAAAGAACCCATCAGGAAATTGGGCGCTTGTGCATCAACCTCCGGACGAAGAAACTACCGCAGGGACCAGAAATAAGATAGCTAACACGAGGCCATATACCTTTTTGACGTTCAGAAAAGGAATTGGGGAGAGCGGTCTCAATTCTGGTAAATTTGGCGAAGAGAGACAATACACGACCAAAATTGTCTAAACAAGTGTCCAAAGAGTTCCGAGCAATGCCTTATGATAATTTACACATCATAAGAGGCCATAAGATATAATAGTTTTCACTGTATCTGGCTGGAATAAGATTCTTAGCAAAACTAAGCCTCTATCTCCATCACCAGATACCTTAGGCGTATTCCTAAAATTTGCATAGATATGATCCTCAAGTCTTATCAGCCTGAAATGAGGTTCTGTGCCGAAAGCTTGCTCTTCGTTTGATTTAAAAAGAATTTTAGGCCTGTTCACAAGCTAAGTCTTCTTACATTTTCTAAAGAAAGTCTGCTTTCGTTTTTGAAATAGCCAGTTTTCCTTCCAGTGAAATTAGCACGTAAATCCTCGATTTCGTTTTCTAGCTGAGAGGGGAATTTGGTCAATCTATTCGATCAATTACTTCCGTCAAGTTCTGCCTTTGACGATACTGCTATTTGCTTCAACATTGTTTCCTTTTCAGCGCTAGAGAAACCAGAAACAGGAAAGGGAAAAACGATTCCCTATAATGTCCGAACAGAGAAACAGAAATGTCCATTTCCTTCATATTTCGCCGACAAACTGGTCCGTTTCCTCAAAATTTCCTCGCAGAAACTACAGGGCGATTTTAGTGTGGCACAGTGGTGTAAACCTCTGAGTTTGCAGCCAGAATGGTTGTGGTTTGAAGGGGTTTGAATCCACATCAGAATCAGGCTCACGGACTCGATCAGTGCTTAGTTATACTGCTGCGATCCCAGCGCCTGGCGCTAAATACCACAACGTGAATTTCACCTATCCTTCTGATTTATTATTAACAAAACAATTTTTAACCGGGACCTCATTTTTTCACCGCGCTACGCCACTTCCGGGTTTCCTTGAGTCAATTCTACCCGCACATTTCGTTTGCCGATGGGGCCGATGTCATAGTTTGACGTTGTCTGACGTCATTGCGCCCACTTTGATGGAGTCCAGGCCCCTTGCCTAAATGACGTCAGGGATGCAGTTGTTGTTGCTGCTGTAGACGTTGCGGGGGAGAATGCTCATAAAGGGAGCGAATTGTTTCCGTGTTTAGTGTTTCACAAGTGATCGTAGGCTTGACAGATTAGTAATTTGAATGGAATGCGGTGTACAAGACAGCAAAATACAAATACTAAAGTATACTCAAACGCTTCAATGTTATGATGTTTTGAAAATCCAACCAGAATCCTAAAAGATCACACTGAAGATGTCTAGCACACACGGAAGATTGCTGCTCCTTTGCTGCATAAACGCCATCTTTCTTTTCAGTGCTTGGCCGCCAGGTATGTAAAGACTTTCTGAAATGGCCTAACTAATCTTGTTTTGTTAAATTGAATGTGGCTATTTCAAAAAGCATAACCTGATAGGCCAACCAACAAGGCGATGAGGTAATAGCGATAGATATTATGGAATGCCCCTTCTTTAAAAGCAGCGATGCTGAGGGCTTACGCTCCTTAAGTATTTGAAAATGAAAAAGAAGGAATTTATTTCGTAAATTCAATTGTGCCAATAAAGCTGCCGAAGGAGGAAAGATCCCTATCAGATATAAAAGATGGAAAATTTCATGGTATGGAATAGGGATTTGATTTTAAAGGGAGGGAGGGATGAAGGTCTTCTTTTTTGAAAGGAGATTAATTTTATTGCCAGTCCAACAAAAATTAGTTAAAGTTTTAAGCCGTAAAATACTTTAGCTGAAGAAAGCATCACAGATAAATGTTCTTCCATTTTGATAAATCATCAAATAGAAAATGTTGAGCAATTGCGAGGACCCAGCCAGGGCGAAAAAATTGGCAAAAAAAGGAACAGTAATGTCATGCAGATCTAAAAGCCAATGGAAAGTGGTAAAAAATAAGAGGTTGACTTGACCAATATAAAAGACATTTTTAAACGCAAACTTTTAGGCATCACAAAAGAATTCCAATATCATAACATAATTGTTTACATACATCTACCGGGTGTCCCAAAAAAAGTATACAGATTTGGTCGACCCTAGCGATGAGAATTTAGCGTGAATCAATTCGAAAACATTTTTAAAACATACCTCGATAGTCAACTTGAACATAGATACCTTGTTTGTTGATATTGGTGCTCTGAGAGTTGAAATTTTAATCTTCAAAGGACAAATTTGCCTCGACCTCCAAACCAGAGCTTTGGCGTTTTGGCCTAAGCAAATTCTTGAAGCACAGCGAATAATTCAACAATAGATTTGAAAAAATTTGAAACAGGAGGAGAAAAATTGAAAACTGCACAACAGAAGCGTTAAAAAAAGATAATTTACGTGTCAATTATCATTAAGGGAACTCCGAAGTAAACTTCATTCATTTTAATATCAACAATTTATTTCACGAAGTTTACTTTGAAGCTCCCTTGGTGATAAGTGTCACGTAAATTATACTTTTTTAACGCTTCTGTTGTGCAGTTTTTAATTTTGCTCCTCCTGTTTCAAATTTTTTTCAAATCTATTGTTGACTTATTCGCTGTGCTTCAAGAATTTGCTTAGGCCAACGCCAAAGCTCTGGTTTGGAGTTCGAGGCAAATTTGTCCTTTGAAGATTAATATTTCAACTCTCAAAGCACTAATATCAACAAACGAGGTATCTATGTTCAAGTTGACTATCGAGGTATGTTTTAAAAATGTTTTCGAATTGATTCAAGCTAAAGTTTCATCGCTAGGGTCGACCAAATCTGTATACTTTTTTTTGGGACACCCGGTATAGTAATCCCAGTTTCAAATTTCCTGGATGATATGCTCATTTTGGATCTACCACTTTGCACTAAAATCCTGTAAAGAAGGCCCCTCATTAAGCTACCAAACAAACCCCCAAACCACTCTACTTGATAAATTACTTTTTTTCTTTAGCATTATATATTTTCTCAGTTCAAGTTTTTGGGTTACCTGTTATATGCCTATAGAATCAAGAATTTGTTTGTATTCTCTTTGCAGGTGTATTGACTTTGCAGTCAGCATCGGTGACTTTGACAGAAACAGTAGTAAATATCACTTATGCATCATTCACTGCGGCACCACAAGATGCAGTTTTCACATGTACATATGAAGGAGATCCTCCACCTAACGTGAAGTGGTTCAATTCATCTGGATCTGGTGACATGCTTCAAGCAACCAGCAAAACATTATTGTCACAAAATGCAAATAGTTCAACATTAAAGATTGTCGGTGTCACAATTAATGATCATGGAAGTTATGTTTGCAATGCAAGTAATAATCATAGCTTTGCAACAAAATCTGGAACATTGAATGTTATTGGTATGTTTGAAAATTTTCAAAAATTTACACCTTTATTAAAGAGAATCAATGGAGATAAAAGCCCCACACGGAAGGGTCCTGGTATTCTATTATTAGCCTATGTTGTTTAATGTTTAGCCAGAGGAACAATAGCATGCGAAGGAGTTTTCTTTGTCCTATTTATAGATGACCTCCACTTAGCTCCTGTTCATTCATTTTAAATTTATTTTGAAATTTGCATATCAGAGAGCCAATTAATTCTTTGCATGACCAATGGAAAAGGTTCAAACAAAAATTTCCTCTTTTACATTGACAATGCAGAATTTCTTGCAGGGTCTCCGATTGGTTAATTTCAAATCAGTCAACTCTTTATTAATTTTGTCAGTCTTAATCTTGTTTTGTGTAATCATTGATTGATTGATTGATTGATTGATTGATTGATTGATTGATTGATTGATTGATCATATGGCCAGATGCAGTAAGAAGATGGTTGAAATGACAGGAAATAACTTAGCACCTCAGTTTAAAAATTTTTAGTTTCTTTTATAGCATTGATTATGTTAATTCTTGGCTTTTAATTTTGATTGATTAAAAATGTTAAATCATTAGCTACCTTTGCAGAATTGCATAGATATAATCAAAAATTTCAAAACCATGTATAAGCTTGTTGACGTTTCGCTTTTGGCTCCTTCAGAGATCAAAAGTGAAATGCCATTATACAGTGTCAAATCTGATAAAATGAAATGCCGTCAAATCTGAAAAGGGAAAAGTCAACATGATTGAAAATATGGTTGAGATCGGGTCCCACAACTTTATGGGTTAAAGACCGCCTCAGGTGTTACTCTGAAGGATAACTGACATATAAAAATGAGCAACACATTACAAATAAGAATTATTGATGTTTGATGACATTTTTTATTAAAGAAAAGTGGTGCAAATGTAAAAGCTTCGTAACTGAGCCATAATTGGAACCAAAGTAATAAAAGTGCCACACCCATTGCCAGGAAGCATTTAGATGTTTGTTCTCTATTTCTGAGACATGATGCATAAAATAAAGGAGGAAACAAGATTTGGATTTCTTCCAAAAACTGGCTAACAGATAAGTGTTAATCTCCCTTTTATATATATATAATACAATATTTTAGATCCTTTATTTAACTGTGTTTACAAGAACTGACTGTGAATAGCTCCCCCAGGAAGCAAACTACTAATCAATGGGCCATGTTCATCGACTTCTGCTCATTGATTAATGCAAAATTGTCTGGTAGATTATCAACTACAGTTGGCCTTGTATACAACATACTGTAGTATTTCCTAAGAGGTTTTAGGCAGGAAGGCAGCTGTGCCCCAGGGGGTGTAACTTCAATAGGGA
>REGM01000568.1:134967-148277 GCA_004194415.1 Aurelia aurita | reverse complement strand
TAGACCGAAAAAACATTCACCCGAATAACTTCTTCACCCTGTGTCTCCATATATAATTGGCCATTATCAAATTCGATACTGAGCACCACTGTAATGTGTTCTTTATAATTAATCGATCTACTGTCAGTGATCTCAGAACAGTCCAAACATCCTTTTTGATACAACCAAGTGAGCCAAAGCAAAGCACTTTCGTCTGTTTCAAATATAAAATATTGGTCATACAAAGTTGCACAAGCCAATGTAAAAAAAGAAATGCATCGCTTAGACGACCTCACCTCACCATTATTTGGATACAAAAACATTTCAGTTTTCCTGCGGTTCTGTTTTCACTCTAACTAATTCGTATTAGATAGGTAAAATTCATTTATATTCGATAACAATGAGATCTGTTAGTCAAGGTCAAAATGACCTTTGATAGAAATAAAATCAACCCGAAAGGTCTTAAATGACTGCAGTACAAATAATCCAAATCAGTGCCAGTCAAATCCCCGTCCAATCGCGACAACTTCAAACTTTTGCTGTCTTCGGACGGATCTAATCTTCTTTCTTGTCGAGCGTCTCAGTCTCTGCCCGGCTCCTCCATCCAAGCAATGCAGTGTAAACTCAAATGCAAGTAGTATAGGGAAATATGATAACATTAAAGTTGTCTTGGCTAATAAAAGATTTATCATGGCAATCTAATCAAATCGATCAACTCAACCGGTGCAGTGTATCATACGATTTTCAATTTATTCTGGTATTAAATGCCTTTTGGACAAAAAACATGGCGAGGAGGTCTATAAATTTTAAAGCAGCCCTTGTCTCTTGTTCACTCGTGAGGATCATCCTAAGCACAAAATGCCACAAAAAGTTTCTTAATTTTTGTTTTGTTTCTTATTTTCTGGAGTGCGGAATTTATCATATTTCAATAGAGACAGATGTATAGCTTTGACCCACGAAGCAACATTTGACAAGACGAGGTTTTCGTATGAATACTGCAATGAGAAAGAATGCGTTGAATGCGCCTGCTGCTATTGTCCTCTAATGGTGATGGGTGTTAGGTTAGCGAGAATGGTTAGATCATTGACTATGGTTAGATCACGGCTACTGTAATCCGCAGGACCAGGTCATGTAATCCGCGGGTCACCAGGTCAGCAGGTCAGTAATCGGCGGGTCACCATATTTACGGCTGGTGGCCGAGCGGCTACCATTGCGAGCATTCTTTCACTAGCTGGTCTGTGAGAAGTATGCATCACCTGGGCAAAGTGCCATTTATTTCTTTGCTGGTGCCTACGTAAGATAATTAAGACAATCATTAATGCACCTCAACAATGTAAAGCATTTATGCAAGCCGTTACGACACCAATCACTGATACAAAGAGATTTGTCCAGTTGAGTGGAGCAATAAAATTTGAACTTCAACGTTTGCTCAAATCAACAATTAAAGGCCCCCATTAGCCATTTTTGAAGAATGAGATCATGCTTGCAGCTTGCTTTATGCATGGGCGTTAAGAAACGCGGTAGTTATTCCTACAACTGTTTTTCCTCACTGTTTCCTATGCCCGTTCCTCCCTGTGTCCCTATGCCCGTGAAGGTTGTTGTTGTTGTGCCTGGTTTCACTTGTATCCCTGTGTTCTGATTTGAGTGACTGTTTTTAATAACTGTGTCCCTTTGCCCGTTCCTCCCTGTGTCCCTAAGCCCGTGCAGGTCGTTGTTGCTGTGCCTGGCTTTCCTTGTATTCCTGTGTTCGGATGTCTATTGGTAAGTAGGTAGGTAGGTAGGTATATAGGTGTATTCCTTCCGGTTGAGCAAAAGCCCCTCCATAAAAACGCGGCAAGTTCCCATGGCAAATAACAAACAGCCAAATCCATAATGCCTACTGATGATCTCTGGTGACCTGCGGATTACAGTAGCCGGTTAGATAAAGGCCAAGCATACAATGTCAATATGTTTAGGACACACCGGAGAAGTTTCGGTCATTTCGGTGATATTTGCTTTCAAGGTTTACTTAACATCGATTTAATCAAGGGCGCCTACCTTGTATGAATTGGGTTGATTCGCGGTCCTGTTTTGGTGACACAGTACACGGAGAAATTGCTGTCCTGTTAATCCGTGTATAACATAAGAAATAGAGGGGTATGCAACTTCTTCAGATAAACCAATCAGTGAGCAGGATCTCAAGGGAAGATTATCACAAGCGCGTCTCTTCCGTTGTTGTCTGGAAGCCGCGAGGTCATGCAAAATAGTTTACACGAGCCTTTGTTCAACCAGAACTGAAAAGCCAAATTGTATGCAAACCATGGGGGTCGCATGAAAAGTCGATCAGCGACAATAACTACGAAATTAGATTGAATACATTTTTTCCAGGGGACCTCAAGGTGTTTTAATAGAAGCCTGCTGAGCCACCCCAACTTTCCCTCAAGCAGCCTTAGCTGACGGGGTTACCGTGTTTAAAGAATATAAAATGAAAGAATATAAAATGAGCAGTTTCAGGTCGTAATCCTTTTCTCAAATAGTAATAAAGTCCTCCAAATGTCGATTCGAATAAAACAGGGCTCATGGAAGAAGTATTTTCTGAGCGTATTTTTTATAAGAAACAGTTAATATATTAAATATATATATAAATATATATAATATATTAAAGATTAAGAAACGATAGGTGCAATTTTTGTAGACTTAAAGAAACTACCCTACCTGAATTAAAAAAGCTAAGAAAATTTAATTTGTAGCTTTAATTTTCCTAGGACATTCGAAAATTTGTTGATACTGTACAATAATAGTGGATGTTTTGGCATTTTTTTTAGTGTGAATTATGTTATAACTTGTTTTGAGACCTTAAAAGTAATTTGGAAGCCCTTCTAACAAAAATCTATCGGTCCTTCATTTAGGGCATTAACAATATAAGAAACACATAAAAAACGTTTGGTAGCGAGATGGCCTTAAAATTTGAAAAACTGCCTACGAATCCTGTACCTTAAATTTCTTATAAAAAATACGTGTATTGACTAATTAATGATATGCATTAGCGAAGCAAATAAGAGCCATCTTCTATTTTGGAAGTAACGTTGCTAAATAAAAAACATGACGTTGCTCTTCTTGCATTTATACCCAACTGAATTCCCTCCTTCGTTTGCTATTCTTCAATCTTATACACACAAATAAATCAGTAATTTAGTTGTTCGTGCTGGACGAAAAACAAAATTTAGTAAGGGATGTTCTGAATTTAGTAAGGGATGTTATTCAGTCACAGATCACAGACACTGCACGATCATAAATGAACAGTTTGAAATAGTTGTTCGTACTTTCCTGTAAAGTGGAACTAACGGCATGTTTTGGTTATTGGCCATAGCAACGTCCTCTGTCCACAGCAATGGTGGACGTGCTCGTGAGAATCGCGAACAATAGAGTTAGGAGGTCTCTATCACGGTGAATTTCAAATTATAACGTCTATATCAGTGTTGAGCAATCAAAAAGCGCCCTGTCTGGTTCCTTGTGGTCGTCTCTTATAACAGTTGATATCGCATTACATCAATACCTGAATCTGAAACCACAAAGTTATCTTACGTCATCTTACCCCTTTCATGTATTAGGTTGTATTAATGTATTGTATATGTGTAAATTGTTTGTTTTATTTAATTTTGGTAGATTGTTATATTTATTTGTATTCTCTGATTTATTTAGAAATATTTGTTAACCCTATTTCACATGGGGTATTTTTATGACATTTTGGCATGGGGGGCGTTTTTCGCCCCCCCCTCTTTTTCTCTGAGAATACACAGGATATAACAATAAGACTTACCCCAATTATTCTTTGGACAATAGGCTTTTCAAATATAACAATGGTAATTAATTAGTCACGTGATTCGTTGCTAGGCGACCAAAAACAATGGAAAATTGGCAAATTTAGCTTCTTCACAAGAAAAATTCTATTTAAATAATTACTCAACCGATTTGAACGCAAATGGTCTTAAATGATAGAAAACACATAGCAGAATCAAATATTTACCTTGAAGCAATTTTAAGCATCTATTTATAGATCAATTAGCACCTAATTAGCTCTCTGTTCTCCGGCCGGACCATCTTTGCAGTTTTTTCATAGAATTATTTCTTTTTTCAACCCATATCAACTCAATATGCATGACACAAGCAAGATAAGACTAATGTGCTACAAAAATTTCAATTCATTTACTTTTTTATTCGAAAAATAACGTCATAAATGTAAATGACGTCATAGATATTAAATTTTGCTGATGTCAGCAAATAATAAAACGTTATATATCAAATGAAAGCTCTCATCAAGATCAATCGAATGACACATGTTTCAAGTAATTCAGACAAGAAACAAAGAAGTTATGGAAGTTTCAAGCTTTTTTTTGTTGACCACTCTCCAAATATGGTGCTAATGTGGTCACATGACCGACTTTAGAACAATAAAATATTGAAATTGTAATTGGCAACTAAATTTCATTAAAAGTCACAAAGGTTTGGTTGTCATATCTAGTGTTGTTTAGGCGCAATGTAGCAAAGTTTGGTTGGGGGGCGAAAAACGCCCCCCCCATGTGAAATAGGGTTAATGAAAACTGAAACTGAACTTTAAACTATTTTGAAAATGGCACGTCACACCCCTATCCGAAATTTGGCCAAAAGCCCCCCCCCCCGTGGTATCGTCCTGCTAAATTTGTAGAAAACAACGTCAAGTAGATTTACCAATAATTCTGTTTCAGTTTAGAACGCCGACCATTTAAACCATTTGCCCACGTGACTACATTTCATCAACCCACAATATCTTTTGCATTTGCTGACCACAACCAGAGATAAGTAGGAATAGTGTATTACCACTGTGATTTCAAATTTCTTATTTTCCAAATGTGATGATCATTTCCTTCTTTTAACAACATGCATTTATCCTTTAGAATCTTCAAACCGTCTGCCCAATAACACAATTTCTTTCGACATCACATTCATTGGGTCTGATAAAGAAATTAGCAGTGCTGAATTGAGCCTATTCAAATTGCGTCCTGAATTACCCAAAGAATCAGAAGAATCAATACCAATATACCAAAGATTCGTTCCAGTCAAGGTTTTAGATTCAAAGAATGGCGAAAGGGAGGCTGTTGATTTGTTGCGCAACTACGAACTTCCACCTGGGTGGATATCATTCGACTTGACAGAGACTGTCAAAGAATGGCATAAACAACGTAGCGAATTGAATAACATCAGCATTCAAAGTGAAGACCAGCTAATGGACAACCGAAGTATTTCATTTGGGGATCATGAGAGTATCGAGCGCAAAGCATTTCTCATTGTGTATACTAAGTTTAATAAAAGCCACTTCGTGAACCACAAAGGATTACATGACATTTTTGCTGAGGGATCCACGGTGGTGCCCATGCGGAAACCAGAACGCAGATCTCGCTATGGTAGCAACGGGCTTCCGTGCAAGAGAATAAGCATGGCTGTGGAAGCAAAGAAATTACTTGGCCTGAACATAGATATCATCGAACCACCAAAATTCGATGCATATCGCTGCGAAGGGGAATGTACAGCGGTTGCTGGACAGGCTGCGGAGAAGCAAACAAACCATGCCAGGATTCAAGCTTTTTTATCGGGGCTTGGAAATAAATGCAATGGACGGCCAATTAAGCAGCCATGTTGTGCTCCTTCGCAGTTTGAAAGTCTGTTTCTTCTGGTGGACCTCAATCCCAACGGCCAGACACTGATTGATTATAAAGAATACAAAGATATGGTCGTGAAGTCATGCGGATGTCTCTGATACTCCATTGTATACCGCTTGTATATCTCAAGCTTGTATATCACCATTGTATATCTCAACACAGATATTTGGTCTCATATTTATATTTCATATTTCATATTTAATTCTTTTAAGGACGGTTGCTCTTCAGCAGAAGCTGGTTTTCAAGGGGCCCTTCTAAAAAAACATTTAATTACAATCTAAGAAGGAAAAACGTATTATAAAACTGTCGATTAAATCAAACTATAAAAACCTATTTACAATATTTAAAACTTATATACATTAATGTTCAACACTTACAGTCAAAAGAAAAGACATCCTCAACTCTAAATAGTTTTCTTAAAACCATACAGGGAGGATGCCTGCTTAGAGTCGCCTGAGAGGCTATCCCAGAGTTATGCACCTCTATAGGAAAAACATCTCTGGCCATTTGTTAACCTTTTTATTGGTAACCCAGTGGCGTAACGCACGGTAGTTGAGGTTAGAGCAACTCCTAAGGGCTTCCAAGCTGTGGGGGCCCCGAAGGGGCCCCTTAAGGTTTTCAATAAAGTAATAAAGTACTACCAGGTGTCCCAAAGAAAAGTATACAGATTTGGTCAATCCTTACGATCAGAATTTAGCATGAATCAATCAGAAATCATTTTTAAAACATTACTCGATAGTTAACTTGAACATAGATACCTTGTTTGTCTACATTGGTGCTTTGAGAGTAGAGATATAAATCTTCAAAGGACAAATTGACACCATCTCCCAACCAGAGCTTTGGCGTTTTGGCCTAAGCAATATCCACAATTTGTTTCACTTAAAATGAATAAAGTTTACTTCGGAGCTCCCTTGATGATAAGCGTCACGTAAATTATATTTTGTGAAACGCATTTGTTGTGCAGTTTTTAATGTTTCTCCTCCTGGTTCAAATTATTGTTGATTTATTCGCTGTGCTGTAAGAATCTGCTTAGGCCAAAACGCCAAAGCTCTGGTTTGGAGGTGGAGGCAAATTTGTCCTTTGAAGATTAATATATCTACTCTCAAAGCACCAATGTAGACAAACAAGGTATCTATGTTCAAGTTAACTATCGAGTATTGTTTTAAAAATGATTTCGGATTGATCCATGCTAAATTCTAATCGTTAGGGTCGACCAAATCTGTATACTTTTTTTTGGGACACCCGGTACTCTATTAACGTAGAAGAGCAACCTGTTGATTTGCACTGAAAACTTTAGGGCCACTAAGGGGCCTTGAGCCTTGAAATGAATTGAAAAACGCTATCATCGCAAGTTTAGTTTATTAAGAAACGCTGTATATTGCAAATTTATTAAAGAAGTTTAGTTATATTCAAGGAACATATCAATATTTAGTTAATGAGAAGATTTGGCAAAAAAGAGCCGTTTCTGTACGATGTTGGAGCTGTATTTTCATAAATTTCCTTGGGAAGCCTTTCGTCGATCGCAATCCTTTTCTCCATTCAACTATGAATTGTCTACGAAAGATGCATTTTCCGGCAATGCAAAGGGCGTGGTCCGAAAAATTTTCCCGCAAATGAATTGCCGGTCGCGCAGTTCGGCTCGCTTCGCTCCCATTCAATACCACCCCAATTCGTTTTTCATGCCGACAGACCTGTATATAAAGCCTTCATAATTATCCTCTACTAGGGAGGTTCTACTGTACAGGGCTTGCAAATGATTTTTTGATAAAAACTGTTTTGGGAAATTCAGTAAAGTTTTGCATTCTTTCAATTTCAAGCCCAAGGGGCCCCTGGATGGCTAATTTACTAAGGGCCCCGAGCAGCTCCGTTACGCCACTGGTAACCTTAAGTCCGTTCCCGTATTCCGAAGGCTATAAGACGAGCATTGCGAATTTCGAGTGAAGAGGTCAGAAAGGTATTGTGGAGCCATCTCATTTAGGGACTTGAAGACCATTGTTTTGGATTCACCGGCTACAAGTTAGGCAACGGTCTTCCATCCCAGCCCTTCAATAAGTGGTCTGCTTGGGGCATCGTATCTGCTATTCGTTATTATCCTAGCAGCACGGTTTGAAGTTTTGGCAACTGATTAATTTCAGTTGAAGCGGCGCAGCCCCAAACAGAACAACAGTATCGAAAATGGGGCTTAACAATACCTGTGTAAAGAGTTTGTAAAGTTTCTTTCGGTAGAAAAGACTTGGCATGTTTTAAAAAACCAATTGCCCTGGAGACCTTGGTAGAAGCTGCCTTTATTTGTTCTTTCCAATTTAACCCTATCCAGACTAGGCTTTTTGAAACTCTATGGAGACCAGGGTGCCCCCTCTTTATTCTCAAAACTATAAGTGCTAGAGACTTGAAACTTGGCACAAGTAACAAACAAGATATTGCAAACAAAATGACGTCGTCAGCAAATGTTGCCAAATAAGGTGTAAAAAATGGTAAAACCACTCTGACTTCGACGTGTTGTATCTCGAAATCAATTAAATATATTGCTATGAGATGTGAAACATACAAAGATTGTATCCTTAATATTCTTATTTTAAAATGTTTGCTTCGTATCATTGATATTTTTCCTGATGTCAGCATTTATTTATTTTGCTCACAAAAAAAGACCTTTTTGCCTAAAATCGGCTACAAATTGGTCTAAAAAATCGCAAAAAATGCTAGATGTACATAAAAAGACCTGCTGCATCCTATGATATTGTTAAGTTTCTAAAAATGAAGCTTAACATTGTTTTTCGCAAGTACGCATGCGCAACAACGAATTAATGATAAGGTCATCAAAAATCAACAAACTATATATCAAATGAAAGCCCTTCTCAAGAGGAGATCAGCGATGTTTGTTTCGTTATTATAGAACTAGTGGTTCAAAAGTTATGGCTGAAAAGGTATTTATTTTGCTGAGCACTCAATTTAAAATTATGTTTTGACCCCCTGAACATATGTCAAAAATTTTGAAATTGACATGAAATGATTTATCCTAAATAGAAACTAAAAGTCACAAAAAAACTTGGTTATCGTAGAAGAACTCCAGGAGCTGTGTGGAAAAATTCACTAGGGGGGAGCAGTTTGTGCCCACCCCCTAGTCTGGATAGGGTTAAAGAGCAGTCTATTTCCACACCAAGATATTTTGTCTTTTTAACTACTTCGAGCTCATTGTCGCGTATTTTCAATTCCAACTGTTCATTCTGACTTTTGAGAATGTTATGTTTCTGCTTGGTGGAAATAAGCATGGAATGAGTTTTGTAACATTCAGGAAAAGCTTGTTGCCTTGTAGCCATGTATCCAACTTCCTAAGATCGCTGTTGATAGCCTCATTCAGCCGAGTCAAATCGTAAGATTGGTGGCATAGACTGGTAGCGGAAGATAAAATCTGGGGGGACTGCCCGATAAAATTTCTATTGTTTACCAAATTTATTGCCCGACTTAGGGTGGATTTTTGCCCGAAACAGGCTGATTTTGGTAAATTTTTCCAACGTTGGGAGTCAGCCGCCCCCTAGCCCCCTAGCTCCTACGCTTATGCTGGTATCATCAGCATATATGGACACAGTGCAATCTTGGACAGCATGTGGCAGATCATTGATGTAGATGAGGAAGAGAAGGGGGCCAAGAGTGCCTTGTGTAACACCAACTTTTATGTCCCCAATTTTAGAGTCAGCACCACCCCACAAAACTGTTTAAGTTGGAAAGGTAGGATTTGAACCAACATGGTCTCAATTGTATATCCTTCCCAACATATGACAGTATTATACCGCTACCGTGCCAGTGCTGACAATGAGCTTCAGTTTACTGGAATCCTTGCCAAAACCTGTGTCACAAAATAGGAAAACCTAGACATAGAGAATGAAAACCCCCCTCCCCCCCCAAGTCAATGTTCATTATTTCTCTAACTTAGAACATATCTTGCAACAAGAACATATCTTGCAACAAGTGTTTAGAGTAAAGAAAAAAATTATTTCTCTAACTTTGAACATATCTTGCACAGTGGCGCCGCCAGGATTTTTTATTGGGGGGGGGCAAAACAGGAGGGATCTGGGGCAAAGCCCAGAAAAATTTTCCGGGCCACGCCCTCTACTTTGGCTATAAATGAGACCAACGCCCTTTTCACTGATCGCAATAAAATTAATTAATGTGCAATTATAAAAAAGGCAAAAATTCCTGTCACCAACCCAATACGCCACTCATGGCCAATAGAATTGTCGGCAGTCTGTCAGATTCTGTCAAATTCAGAAATCAAAGGTTATCAGCAGTGTCAGACCTCGGACCTATTACCACGTGCAGAAACCAATTTTAGTTTCTTCATTGTTGGCGTTAAACTTTCATCAGAGCAATGTATTCGTATTTAAAAATCATTCAGCATAAGCTGACAAATTCATTTGTTGCATTTTGAGCTCTTTAATCCCCATGAAAGTGACAGTAAATTGAATTGTACAGAATTATTGCAAATTTTATACCAGGAAAACCTCCACATGGTTCTTAATGAATTCAAGACATGCAAGCAGCGTCGTGGCCAGGACAAATTAACTGGGGGGTATTAAAATGAGGGGGTCTGGGGGCAAAGCCTCTAGGAAAGATTTTCGAGGACACGCCCTCTACTTTGGCTTAGAACGCTTCTCGCGATCCCAAGTTTGCTGTATTAGCATAGAATGTTTGACCATTTTGTGAAATTTGTTTTAAAAGTTAGCATCCGCAGGAAAATTTTTGATTAAACATCATTTTCTTTGGCCTAGAATCTCTATCTCCATCCCATCTTTACCAATGCCATTGGAAACTAACAGTTTTCTAAGAATCACCATATTTGGGAGAAATTTTGCGGACAGATCTTATACTTTGTCTTAGAACGCTCCTCGCAATACAATGTTTGCTTGACCCCGAAATGGAAGCCTTAAAAATTCTGTGATAATGCGTCTGGAAAAGTTTTTAAAATGCAAACCTTTACTTTGGCTTAGAATGACTCTCCTAGTCACTTTCTAGCTTTTCTTGGAAAAATTCTTACCCTCCCTACCTATACCCACAATCTCTTACAAAAGTGTTGGACCCCTCCGTGAAAATCGCATTTTTGCCCCCCCTCCCCCCGTTTCAATGTTGGTTGCAGTGCAAAAGCTGTTTTTTCATGCAGATCCATCGAGCGAATGGATTGGTAATGCAAACAACATTGAAATGGGGGGGAGGGGGGAAAGATTTACGAAAAACATAGATTTTCGGAGGGGTCCAACACTTTTGTAAGAGATTGCAGCTACTTTCTCCTCGTTTTTGAACGAATCTCGAGGCCCATCTTTTGACAGAAGTATGCCCCCCATCTTGAAGTATCCTACTCTTCTTGAAATGGCTTTCCGCCGTTTCACATTAGAGAACTGCGTAGGACACTTNCAATAAAATTAGTTAAATACAAAGTAAAAGTAGTTCAAAATAGTAGCAAGGATCTACATGGGTTCCTTCATGTTCTAGAGTCTTCAAGACAGGATTTAAATTGTTTGAAGGTTTTGGATAATTTTGATTTTGCGTCCAGGCCATTCCACAATTTCGCCCCTCTAAAAGAAAAGCATTTTTGGCCACATGTTGTTCGTAGAAACGGGACACATAGATCGGTTTCGGTGTTCCGAAGTTCCCGAGTACAGGTTTCTGACAACCTGTCGAACAGGCATGCAAGATACGAGGGAGCTTCATCATTTGTACATTTGTATACCATTTTCAATGTTTCCGATACAATCAGATCATTTACTGTCTGCCAGCCCAGTTGCTTTATAATTGGAAGAGCAGAAGCGTTGTAGGGGCTATTGGTTACAATTCTGGCCGCACGATTTTGTAGCTTTTGTAGCTTGTCTTTTGCCGTGATTCCGCATACCCTCCAAACCGGGCAACAATATCGAAAGTATGGCTCTACCAGACTTTTATACATTGTCTGCACTGACTTTATTGGGAGGTATTGTTTGGAATAGCGCAGCATTCCTAACGCCTTTGAGATCTTTTTAATCATATTAGTTATCTGTACGCCCCAGCTTAAATGTTGATCAACATGTACCCCAAGGTATTTAGTGTCCTTAATCATTGAAATTGTCTCACTACCTATTTCAAGAGATGGCTTCACTGCCGTAGTTTGCTGAATATTTTTCAATTTTTGCCCGCTACCAATAATTGGGTTTTGGCAACATTTAGTGACAGCTTGTTCGCAGCAAGCCACGTTTTGAGACTGTCGAGGTCCTCGTTAACACGTTCATTTATTAAAGGGATGGACTTGGCTAAGAATGATATGCTAGTATCATCAGCGTACATGTTAACTTGCGAGTATTTCAATATCATGCCCAGGGTCTAATGTAGAAGTCAATTACAACGAGAATGTACTCCGAGATGTCGTAACCCGTGGCTTAGCGGACGAAGAGATCCAGCTTAACCTGGAAGAGGTCCTGCAGTTCGTCGAGGCCAAAGAATCCGGTAAAAGGTCTGCAGGGCGGCTTCTTCAAACCCAAGGCGCCGAAGCAATCCGCAGCCAGTACCGCAAGAAACAGAACGCAAGCCGAAGGCCCACCGACAAGCCCAATGAGGCCTGCTGTTACTGTGGAAAATTAGGCCACGGCTACAAAGCTTCATCCATACTCCGAAAACAAGAATGCCCTGCTTTTGGTGCCACGTGCCAACAATGCAGTCGGTCGAACCATGTTGAGACTGCATGTCGAAGTAAAGACAAGCCCATCCACCGTAGAACCTCCCCCTGTCGGTGCAGGCAGGCAAGTTGAAGGCGCCATCTTTGACGCCCTGTGTAGCGCGACCAGTGAGGACCACGCCATCCACATAGCAGGCCACAGCATCTCCCTCGACCACCACCTGTACAATAGGCTGAATGATTGCTGGATTCGACGCGTATCACAGCCACAGCCATTCATCTCGCTAAAAGCATCCATCCACCCCCAGGATTACGTGGCCTTAGGATACAAGCCAGTTACCTACACACCCAAGTTCATGGAGCTACTCGCAATGGCCGACACAGGGTGCCAAAGTTGCCTGGCAAGCTTGAGCGTTATTCGCCGCCTTGGCTTGAGTGAAGCAGACCTGATTCCTGTCACCACACGCATGCATGCAGCGAACAACAGCGGTATCAGGATCCTTGGCGCCATCATCTTACGATTGACAGGCACAACCGAACCTGGAGTTGACCTCGAGACAAGGCAGATTGTATACGTCACCAACGATTCATACCGCCTGTTCCTTAGCCGGGAGACATGCAAGGATCTGGGAATAATCTCGGAACGATTCCCCACTGTAGTAGAGGCCCTCCTCTCTCAGTCTAATAGCACGGTTACCACGTCAACTAGATCAGCAGAACATTTTATTATCAATTTATTTAACGTTGGATTACTGTAATACAATAGCTAAATTATATAGCTAATTAATTCCAACTTTAAAAATTTTAAAATACAAATATTACAAAAGAGAAAAATGGATAAAATATTTACAGGTCATCAAAAGTATAAAGTAAAAGGCAGATATCTAAAACTATTTATCATAAAAAGCCCAAATTCGGTATAAAAATGCGGCATAATCTACATGGACAATTTTCTCCGTACCAATTTTTTATCTTTGTTTTAAACTGACAAAGGGATTCTGAATTCCGTATTGTTGGTG
>REGM01000568.1:36184-59021 GCA_004194415.1 Aurelia aurita | reverse complement strand
TAATAATAATAATAATAATATCAATTTATTTTAAGTTGGTTAAGTTCTAGTTCTACATTAACTAATGGGAACTAATTTACACCAACTATTTACAATTTTTACAAGAAAAGAAACCTATGATACAATATAATATAAAATGCTAATAATCATTATCTACAAATCTTGCAATTGCATTTGTCTCCACTCCAATTTTTGATGTTGGTCTTAAATATAGCAGCTGATGAAGCACTCTTTATTAAATCAGGTATGCTGTTCCATAAGAGGCTTCCTCGAAACTTGATAGAATCAATGCCAAACATGATACTTTTTGTTGCAGGAATTTGCAATAAATCTTTTGTCCTTAGGTCATATTTGGTTTCCTTTCTGATAAAACACTCCTGCATGAAGGACGGATTAGTACAGGCAATATATAAATGTGGACTGCCCTACGGGCTGAAAAACGAGAAAAGAGAGCTACATGATGTATTACTCTATGTAGGTGCTGCATCTTCAATGGAGGCAATTATTTGTTCATGATGGACTGAATGGGCAGTTGCTCGATGACTGTTACCATTTCTATGACTGTTATGCATAACATACACTTGAAATATTTAAGGGAAAGGCTAGGAGGTCTTACGATGCACAGTCTTAGCTAAATGATTCAAGGAATAGTCTACTTTACAGATATCAAAGCTGCCTATTATTTTAGGCCACTGTCTAACTGCTTTAATACTTTGAATTTGAAATGGGAGAATAGTTGGAAATTCACCTTTCGAAGAAGATGTTCGTCGTGCTTAACATAGTTAAGCTTGAGGCAAATCTTTGTATAGGATCCACAACAGCCTGGGCTTCCTCAGTCTTGGGTCGACTGTCAAATCCTTTATTGTAGAGCCAGCTGTCAGCTGTCGGACCCTTTAGCGGAGGTGCAGGGTCAACTATATGACCCTTTTGGTCTGTTCAGGGTCAAGAAGAGTGAACTTTCGGACTTTTTACGTTGGTGCAGGGTCAACGGCCGTACCCTTGGAGAGTCGACTTTCGGATTTGTGCGTAAGTGAAGAGTCAATTTTCGGACTTTTTACGTCGGTGCAGGGTCAATTGTCAGACCCTTTTCGTCGGTTTAGGGTCAACTACCAGACCCTTTATGTAAGTGAAGAGTCAACTGTCGGACTTTTTACGTCGGTGCAGGGTCAACTGTCGGACCCGGTTCGTCGGTGCAGGGTCAAGTGTTGGACCCGGTTCGTCGGTGCAGGGTCAACTGTCGGACCCTTTACGTCTCGTCAGTGTCAGCGTCAGTGTCAGTGTCAGTGCTACTGAGATGCAAGTTTTGTTTGATGTTGTAACTCTATGTCTGTCTTATCGTTGCGAATCTTAAACAAGGCAGGATCCATAGCATTACCAGGCAGTGGTGTTCTCTCGTTCTATCTTGGTTTCTTGGCATTTTTTGTTGGGGGTTGGGGGAACACGTTGTGTTTTGTGGTGGAAAAAATATGGCTTATTTCTTATAACCCCCAACTGGAAAAAATTTAGGGGGTAAAGCTGAGTGCAAATTTGGCCAATGCACTAACAGCCCAAACTGAGGCCCCTATGATGAGAGAACACCACTGATGGTTAACGTTGGGAAAAAAGCAAATCACTTTATATTTGAAGTGTGCTAAGCAGCTCTGAGGGGCCTATTATTCTCTGGTCCCAAGAATTAAAGTTGAAATGGAAACCAGGTTTTACTAAATTTGGCTGAAATTTGGTCTGAAAAAAAGGTTGCACTTTCCATTTGACTCTTGTCCAGAAACAAAGTTTGAAGAAATCCATGAAAAGATATGTGAGAAAACTTTCAGAGTAAAGAAGAGTCATGGTTCTCGGCCTTTCTAGGCTTAATAACCACAAAGGTGCAAGTTGCAAAGCTTCATTGCAAACTGTGACATAGAAAACATAAGCAACACCCGGGGGGCGTGGGGGGGGGGGTCACGCGCTAATAATCACTGACATGTCTCATAAGGGGTGGGCTTTGCAAGGGAAAAGTCCCTAAAACAGTGTCTAATTTCGGTAAGAAGCCCCTTAAAATGGGTCTAAGCGAGAAACCTCTTGAAATTCTATGCTTAACAGGGTATGACGTCATCCTAAGGGTGGGTGAGTAATCAAAATCTTGGGGCTAACTCCTGTACAAAGGTGGGTTAAGTACCTCACCCCGGAAATCGAATCAATATTCGTATGTTTTGTTTCACGCATTCAGATTTCACTAATTATTGAGGTATCTATTGCGCGACTCATAACATTTTATTAGTTTACGTCATATAGGGGCCCTAAAAACAAAGTTGTTTTGGCCGCATGCTATTAGATGCCGTCGATCTAATCATAGTCATACTATGATCTAATAGCAAGATTTTTGGGCTAGGGCTCGAAGCAAATCATTGACACTGTATGGACACTATGAATGAATCACGGGTAGGAGGGCCGCTCTTGCGGGCCTGATACAAAGATCAATTTACACAGATTAACGTCATTTGTTTCTTGACAAGGTCAGCTCAATATCACTTTCTGAGTCAATCATGGGCAATGTAAAAACCGGACTTGAAGGCCGTGAAATCCCCCAAAGATCATAATAAAATTTTCATTTGAGTTTTACCGTCTTTGAACGAATAAGGATATTTTTGTGGGAAAAAAATTGCTATTAGACTAATAGCGCCATTACCATTACAAGCCGCCACTGTGTGCAGTGTGTCATGGCTCGAGGGTCGTATTTGGACGTCAGTCATGATGGAGTCTATATAGAGATCATGCGTACAACATGACATTTTGCAGTTGGCTATTTTTGGTTGCAACAAATATATGAATTGAATTGAATAATTAGACATTTTCGCATTTCAATAGAGAAGAATGTGGCTTTAAATATCTGTCTGAGTCCATGGGCACTCAACAAAGAAGCTTTGATATCATATCTGAAAATTGTGTAATTGGATATTCGCTTTATGTACCATACGGCCATAATCACTGGATATAATCAACCGGCCGACATAAACACCGGACCACTGACTGTAGCGCTTGGATTAAAACTTCAAGCCCAAAAGCCACAAAATAGTCCAGTAAATGAAAGGCAAATTTTAGTGGAACCTAGAACAAATTGCAACAGAATTTTTTTCTGTGGCAAACCATGCTTCAATTACTACTTAATAGCATATCAAAAGTCTAGGAAAATCTAAACATGGGAAGACCATGAAATTTGATATATTTTTAAGGGGTAGTCCATCATGTTCCATGCTATACCCTATAGTTGCGAAAAGCAAACAACACTTGTCGATTTCATAAATCGGTATTGAAACCCGGCAACGTATAAAATGCGGACCATTATTGGTATGTGTTGGACGACTGGCATATTCTTATTAAAATTCCGGAAAAATTGCATTTTTAAATGAGCTTAATGTAAAGATACTATCTGTTTATATTTTCCTAGACTTTTACGATACTAAATAGCACTACTTAAAGGGAGTAGATATAGCTATATTGAGTGGTCGCTATAAATAGGCTACGAAAACGCCCACGCTCCCATTGTTTCTTCTGCTCCACCATGAAACGGCACGTCCCAACAGTATCAAATACAATAGACTATATTTTTAACTTGGCCCGGGCCAGCTTTTAACTGTGTCGATTCCCTATAAACTCTGAAACCATACAAAATAGATGTTGTTGCAATTTGTTCTTGGTTTTACTTTCTATCTGCTGGACTAACAGAAAGGAGAGGATTAACTTGAAAGAACTTCTTTGCAGCAGTTTACACGCAAATAGGAAACATTATGGGTTGAAGCGGCAACCCCTTTAAACCATTCCTCAATTTATTCAGAATATCTTTGTGAATGACGTTAACGACATGCAATAGAATCGGTGGTTTATTCGAGATTTTTCACAAGTTCCAGTTATTCAACAACCCATAGAAAATACAGGCATGCCAGGGTGGATGATACAGGGTACAGGAGGCAAAGCCTTAAGAAGACAGGTGATGGAAGAAATCTTGATAATTCTGAAAACACTGATACTATTGCAGTTGAGCAAGAAAATAGCAAGATCCTGCATAGATATATCAGTACTGTATGAAAAGATACTGTCTGGAGTGATCCTCGAGAAAGACATAGACATGATTAAGACGTCGAAAATTTTGCAAAGATGGCTAAGCAGCAAGTGACATTTCCTAGCTCTAGAAAATAAAGTTTACATTTCAGGTTTTTCAAGTTAATACTTTCCTATTTTTTTGCAGCAGTCAATAACTTGAGTACCAAAGTGTGTCCTAATATCTACAGCACATTGTCAAGCCCCCTGTTCAAATTTTACAGGAAACGAGCTTTTTAACACTTACCAACAGCAGAGACCCCGAACTCCAAAGGCTGAACCTAAAAACATACTATCTTTCCCATATATTTACAGTATGCTCGTTTAAACTGCAATTCTTGTGGAATTTTAAAGACAAATATGTACAATGGTCCAATGTTCTAATGGTCCGCACTTTATACGTTGCTAGATTTCAATACTAAAGAATATCAAATTTCATGGCCTTCCCATGCTTAGATTTTCCTAGACTTTTAGGATACTAAATAGCACTGTTGAAACTATTAGATCCTGCAAAAATCAATGTTGTTGCAATTTGTTCTAGGTCTAAATCTAGATTTACTGGACTAAAAAGTATTTGATCTGCTTATTTTCAGACTTCATATTCAATTTAATATTTTCAGAAATATACACCACTAACACAAGATTGTGAATGAAACATTGATTATTGAAAAAATTATATGAATTATCTATTTATTGGACTATTATCATGTTTTTCTTATAATATCATTAGTCCCAGTCTCCCAAAAATCTTTTTCTCTAACATTTTTGCAGACTGGGACTGGGACTAGTTACTACGCAAAAACTCAGCTCAAAAATTTGCTCTCTCGTCAAGATGGATATTTGTAATGTGAATATTTAATCAAGTCCGTGAGTCACCAAAAGGCTTCCTTTCATTAAGGTAAATTAAGATCTTTTTCTTACCATAACAACATAAAAAGGTTGTTTGTCATCATCATACCATCATGGAAATGCAATTGTACGATTTAATTGTTTCATGACGGCTATACAATAGCACAATTTTTTCTGGAACAATCAGCCTATTGTTTTTTGCCACTTAGGCAAAAAACTACGTATGTGTATGTATGTATATAATTATTTAAACTGGATAACACTTTACAATTGGTAAATTGGTATAAATAGTGGTCCAGCATTTTTTAAAAAGGGGAACAAATTAAAATGGGAATAAATATTACAATATTAAATAAGCTTTGGTAAAATACATTTAAAATACTAAAATACTAGAATACACATTTTTTACTGATAACTTTGTATTAGGATGTATTTCTATGAATAAAATTGAATTGAATTGAATTGAATATATATACAGTTTACTTTAAAATACTAGGTCTTATTTGATTAGAGAAAATGCATTATTTCTGTCCCTTATTAAAAATGATTTTAAAATTTTCTTAAATTGTGTTCATTTCCTTTATGTTAGCTGGCAGTAAGTTCCATGTATTTATAGCTGATTGCTGAAATGTTTTTTTTCTGTTCTGTTGTTACCAGTTCAACTTGAAAATCTGCTCTACTTTTTCCTCTTGTGGTCATTTGATGGTTGTTTTCTATAACTGGGAGAACAGTTCTAGCCTCTGGTCCTTCTTGTCTTAGCTTGAAAATTAATTTGAGTTGGTTAAACACAAGCTGCTCCTTTACATACAGCCAATTTAATTTTGCTAGGTGGGAATCAGTTATTCTTTTATGATAATCAAGACCAAGGATCATTCGAATGATGATGTCTTTGCAATTGTTTTATTTGAGTAGCTGATAATGCACTAAACCATGCACTAGAGCAGTAGGACAAATAAGGACTGGTGACTGCCTCTGCAAATCTTTTTACGTGAGTTGGAGGGAGTGATTTGGCTTGTCTTCATAGCGCAGATGTCCTTTGTGATATTTTCTTGACAAGATTTTGTAGATGTTTCTGAAGTTAAGCTTTGAGTCAACATAAACTCCAAGATACTTGAACTCCATTATCCTTTTTAGATTGGCAACCTCAATGTCCTTTCTATCTTTGGTCCCCATCTTTGATGTGTGAATTGCTTAAATAAAGTTAGCCTTTTCTTTAATTATTTGGTTGTACACATTTTATCATTTTGCAAAATTTTCTCTTTTGCATTCCAAAGTTAAAGAGAATAACCTTATAAAATGGACCAAGATGGACAACATTAGGGCTAACTGCATGTAGCTTTACCCAAGTGTCCACTTTACAGGGCAATAATTCCGTTGAAATCAATTAAATTGGAGAAAAACTCTGTCTGCTTTAAAGAGAGGTAACTTTAAAAGACTTTATCAGGGTTCACTGTGCTTCTTTTATCATTCTACTCTTTCCAGTTTCCACGAAGATCACAAAAGAGACTGAGGCTTTTCTTTCAAATTTTCTTACAAATAGATGTTTCAAAAATTTGTTTATGTTTTATTCCCTGACACAAAATTTAGTTTAATCATTCAGCAATTCAAACCAATGCATATTTGAATTATGTAATACACAGGGAACAATTATTTTAATCCATATGGCCAAGGTGTGCCAAGCACTCACAAGGACAAAAAACAACAACAAATAGAATGCATCCATATCATAACATTGATATTCAATTAGGTTGGGGAAGTAGAATACAAAAATCCCGACAAAAATTCATGCACCTCCTCCTCCAGCATTGTCAACACTCACGAAGCAAGCACCCACCTAACCATCAAGTTCTCAAACTGTCTCAAATCAACAAAGTATTCAGATCGATACAGTGATGCTAGCTCATGTCCATATGATAAAAATCCTCCTGTGCTTAGTTAGACATATATCACCGTAGCGCTAGCCTGTAAATCTGAGGTGCCAGTATATCTGAGGTTTGCCTGTAAATATGAGGTATCGCGGGAGTAATCAAACACCTTCGCTATTGTTTGCAGACCCTTTCAAATTAAACAATGCTGTATAGAAAATGTTTATTGTACAGAACACATTACTCCTTTGTGGTCACCGCTGCCGACCGCCTATCTTTATCTTACAACAGATAGAAAGTAAAACATATCGAAATTCTTCTTATACGACTCAAGTTCTTGACGCAAATAAAACAAAGCATACCACCCATAACTCTCCTTGCTTTCAGTATCTCAAGAAAATGTATGCCTCTTGATTTCAGCACTTTCCTGTCTGTACCTGGCCATATCAAATTTTTTGCATTGCCTGCCAAAATCAAAAAGATAGTTGTTGATGTTGAAGTGAATGCGAGTTGCTGTTGTTGTTTCCTTTCGGAGCGCTGCTGGGAGGGAGATAAGATACACCATTCGGCATTCAGGTGGGGTATCTAATCACATGGGGTTCACGCTAATATAAATTTATTGAATGCTAATTTAAATGTTTGTTGAATGCTATATAATTTGTAAGTTATTTTAGTTTTTCACGACAAATTTGACCTGTCCTGGAAAAATAGCCTTAATGGACATACCTGTCCCGGAATGAAGACACAAAAGATATAATCCTGTTCTGGAATTTTTAGCCGAAAACGATACCCTATTGGCAGGCACATCCCCGGGTACTCAATGTATTAAGTAGACCCCCCGGGCTTTGATCTTACTTTTAGGGCTAAATGTCATCAATTCAGTTTTATCATGGGAAAGAGAGAGTTTATTGTCCAGGAGCCATTCATTTAACTCTGAGAATTCTTCCTGCATCATTTTTTCAAGGGTTTCAGGACATTTGTGACTGATATGAAACACTGTATCATCCGCATATAGAACAGTTGATGAATAGACTTGCCCAAGTCTTCGGCAAGTCCATCTGAAGGGCTGCAGTGATGTCATTGATGTAAATTAGGAATAATGTGGGCTCTAGAATTGACCCTTGAGGGACACCACAAGACACCTGTTCTTTTGAAGATGACTTTCCTTGCAGCTCAACATATTGGTTTCTGTTCTCTAGGTATGACCTGAACCAGTTTTTGGCTTGTTGTGTGAAACCAATGACATTCCATTTTTCTTTTATGAAGATAGCAGCAGTATGTCTCTTCTGTCCAATTTGGTTCCTAATTTGGTGAACTAGAGAGATGACAGCAGTTTCAGTGCAGAATCCTCTCCTGAACCCATGCTGTCTATTTACCAAGATCTTACTGCTCTCCAGATAACTTACAACTTGTTCATTTATTGCTCTGTCAATGGTCTTTGATATAATAGGTAGCAATAAGGAGGATGAGATGGGACAGCTTAGGCTTTATGTTACTACCGCTTAGGCTAAAAGCTACTACCGCTAAGGGTTTAGGGTTTCGTGGCATTTTCCAACGGGTACGTCACCTTGCACTACTAAGTCATAATACTTACTCCCCTTGGGAAAGTAACGCCTAGGCCTATGATCCAACAATGCTGCTGGGCCCACAACGATGCAACAGATCTGCTGTAGAACCACTTGTATTCTGTGAATGGTCGAAACAAAAGATACAGCAAAAAGAAATCCTTTCATATTTGCAATGAAATAAGATATAAAGACAGATAAGATACGTTCGTAGTTAATTGAAGACAAAGGAGGCTTTGATTGCCCAGCACAAATTTGGTCTTTAGTTAATTGAAGACAAAGGAGGCTTTGATTGCCCAGCACAATTTTGGTCTTTAGGGGGAAAGACCTTTCTTCGCCCCTCCTCGAAATCGGTCTGTATCCCAGCAATCGTTAGAATAATGGAATATTTAAAAGCATAAATGAAATCTGGGCCAAAAATGTCTTAGAGTAGCTTCAGGACAAGAATTTTTTAATTCTCCTCATTTTGCAAGATTTTCTGTGAAACGATGGCACTGCCCCTTTAAATTTATCGAGAAGAGAGCACCCCATTGTTTAAAGTGTCTCATAGAACTTTGATTACTTCTTTTATTGAGATTATGAAAACAACAAAACTATGGGCGGATGGTGACCTTTTTATATGCACTTACCGATAATGAAGTTTGGTAATTACGTTCAAAGAGGAAGGCTTCAGTTTTAGACCAAAACTATCAGCTTACGGTGATTTTTTATATTCACAGGGATGTCATCTCCGCAGTAACGCACTGACCTAAGTCCATATTGCAGGGTATTTTCTGAGTTAGGAACATATCATTTTTAGTGACTTGCCGCGTACCATATTGATGAGCCGATTCAACTAATTCAAGGAAGGAATGAAAACAAGAAGAAGAGATCTTATTAACACATTTATATACAAAACTAAGCAAGATGAAGTTGAAGTAAAATGCTCAAATGAAATTGCCCTTATAACCCTTTTCTGTAACAAAAACACTGGATTGATATGGGTCTCATAAGTAAGACCCTAAACTAAAATACCATATTGAAGGAAAGGTGAAAATAAAGAGTTGTAGAGACAGACCAGAACATTAATAGGTAAGAAGTTTCTTACTTTGAAAAACGTACCACAAGTTTCTAGCCAGTTTTTTAGACAGTTCTGTTAAGCGATACTTTCATGAAAGATTTTCATCTGAAAGAACACCAAGAAATCTAACATAACAAGTTTGTTTTATAAGAAGGTTTCCCATAATGATGCTAACAGTTTCAGGAGAAGAATGCCGAGGAGACTTAAAAATTATGAAATTGGTTTGATCAATATTGAGTGACAATTTGTGAACATCAAGCCTCATCTCCACGTTTTGCAGTTCGAAGCTGATTGGGACTTTCAGCTTCATAATACCGGGTGTATCAGAAAAAACGGGCCACTTGCAAAGCACCTCTGTGGTGGCGACTTGAGTTTTACAAATTTATGGTATCGATTTTCGTAATCCATAAGCTTGAACTTAAATTTTGATGTATTACTCTTACCTATATTTGCCAATGAAATAGATTTGTTACTCAAAGTTACCCAAACTTGTTGACCGGTCAATGACAGACGGTCTCGATTTTCTGATACATCTCAATTCCTTAAAATTCCCAAACAATAAATTTGTTGTTGTTTTTGTTTGATTTTTCAGAAAAGTAATATTCTAAAAGGCTAGAATTAATTAATTTCACTTTTCATCATTGATTTGAACGTTCGTGATAGCATATTTTTGCCCCTAAAGAATGCTATTTTTTGACCATGTTTAAAGAATATCTGACACCTTCTAATGTACGAAGAAATCGTCAACCCCGTAATATAGACCAGCTTAAAGATGCGATAGGATAAGAAGAGAGTGCAATGCAATGACAAGAGAAATGATAAGAAGAGCCTTCCATGCAATGGGAGACAGGTTCAGGGCATGCATAGCAAACGATGGACATGCGTTTGCAAATGAGTGAATTTTTTTAACTGATTGGCGGTTGTTGTTCGTATTAGACAGGACTAAGTGAAATGTTATTAACCATAGAGTTTAGATAATCGACATCTTTTCTGTAGTCAATTTTCTCCAAGAAACAACACTCTGTCATGCCCTGTTCTAGAAATCAGAGTTACATGCCCTGTTTTCATGCAGTTAAGAGAATTTAACTGCATGAAAATGGCTTTTAAAGGGATTCACAATGAGAACTGGCCATCCATTAACCGCATTGAAATAAAGAAGACTGGTCGTACTCTCCGTAATAGTAACGAACTAAAGTTGAGCACATCAATGGTTAAAGATACGTTTCAAGACACTGCAAGCAAATTATTTAACAAACTACCAACAGAAATCAGAGAACAAAAATCATTGACCTCCTTCTGTACGAAATTGAAAACAGAATTAACAAGGCGTGCCAAAGAACGACTTTGTCCTTAATTGTCTTTGACTATATTTTTATTCATTAATTTCTTTAATTTCTTTAAATAGCTGCTTAATTTAAAGATAGATTTATATTCACATTTGTAAAATATTTTTAAGGAGTTTGGATTTTTAACACGAGTTGAAGAGCCACAATTATGTGGATATACTCATTAAACCTTGTATGTATGTATGTATGTATGTATGTATGTTTCTTGCGGCAATGTTTTTTCGTTGAACGCACCAAATTCAGTTCAGAAGGTGTCAGATATTCTTTAAACATGGTCAAAAATAGCATTCTCTGGGGTCAAAAATATGCTATCATGAACGCTCAAATCAATGATGCAAGTTACCATTAATTAATTCTACCGGGTGCGCCAAAAAAACTATCCACGTTTGAAAAATCGTAGTACTTAGAGTATTAGATGGATTTGAATGAATTGAAGTTTGGCTGATAGCTGAAAGACTGAAGTATTTTTGTGATTTTTCTCGTGTTTTTATCAGCAGAGAAAACATAGATAAATTCAACTTTACGAAAATTCGTTTGTTGCGAAATGGCTGAAAACAGGCCTAAAACACTCGATCAAATCGTACGAAATCTCCCGCATAGAACAAGATGCAAGAGCATTTAATCTCTCTCCCGCGTTATAGGAAATGAATTCTTAAAGAAATACTAAAGATTTTCAATCCCATGGCAATACAAGTGCAGACGACATCCGATACCCGTGAAAAACTGTAATTTTGCATTGTTCGGTGTGAGAAATTTCTGTAAGATTTGATCAAGTGTTTTAGGCCCTTTTTCAGGCATTTTGCAAACACAGAATTTTCTTAAATTCGAATTTAGCTGTATTATCTGTACTTATAAAAATACGAGAAAATCACAACAATACTTCAGTCTTTCTGCTATCAACCAAACTTTGATTCATTCAAATCTATTTAGTACTCTAGGTACTACGATTTTTCAAACGTAGATAGTTTTTTTTGGCGCACCCGGTAGCCTTTTAGAATATTACTTTTCTGAAAAATCAAACAAAAACAACAACAAACGTATTTTTTTGGGAATTTTAAAGAATTGAGATGTATCAGAAAATGGAGACCGTCTGTCATCGACTGGTCAACAAATTTGGGTAACTTTGAGCAACAAATCTATTTCATTGGCAAATATAGGTAAAAGCAATACATGAAAGTTTAAATTCAAGCTTATGGATTACGAAAATCGATACCATAAATTTATAAGACTCAAATTGACACTGCAGAGGCGCTTTGCAAGTGGCCCGTTTTTTCTGATACACCCGGTAGATGTTAGTATCATCTGCATATATGTAGAAAGCTAGTTTTGAGGATGAAAGAGGTAAATAGGGTAAATCATTAATGTAAATTAAGAACAGGAGGGGACCAAGGACAGAACTCTTGCTAGACTTACGACGTGATTCCTTGTATTCGTTCAATACTTTTAACCCTCTTCTATTCCAAAACTACAAGAGATATGACAATGAGACTTACCCTATTGTTCTTTGGACAGTTGGCTTTTCAAATATAACAATGCTAATTAATTAGTCACGTGATTCATTGCTAGGCTACCAAAAACAAGGGGAATTTGGCAAATTTATAACTTCTTGAGAAGAAAAATTCTATTTAATAAATTACTTCACCGATTTTCTCCAAAATTATTGCAAATAGTAGGAAACATATCATAGATTCAAATACATACTTTGTAGCATTTGTCAGTTTCTATTTTTAGCATAATTAGCTTTGAGGTATCCTTTTGTTTCATGCACTGATCATCTCCGCAGTTTGTATCCCTTTTTCTAGTAAATATGGTCTCAAAATGACTCAAATAATCAAGATGAAGCATATTAGATGCAATTTATTTATATGTTACACTTCTTAATTAGAACAATGACGTCATAAATGTGAATGACGTCATATATATTAAATTTTGCTGATGTCGGCAAATATGAACAAATTATATACCAAATGAAAGTACTCATCAAAAGCAATCGAACGGTGCATGTTTGAGATCATTCGGGCAAGCGAGACGAAAACTATGGACGTTACAAGCTTTTTTTGTTGACCACTCTCCAAATATGGTGTTACTGTGGTCACATGATTAATTGCCTATCAAATTTGACTAAAAGTAACCAAGGCTGGTTGTTGGATCTTGTGTCGTTTTAGTGCAGTGTAGCAAAGTTTGGTAAGGGGGGGGGGGGTGGGAAACGCCCCCAGTACAAATAGGGTTAATATTGACTTACGAGTACGACTATATATACTATATATTACTTATTTCTAGGCTTACGACGTGATTCCTTGTATTCATTGATTCAGAACCAGTTCTTTTCTATTGACTGTGGTTTTACCAATCAGCCCTAACCCCTGTTTTTTCATGCAGGAAAGGGTATCAACGCCTCAATGCGTATTAAAGCATCTGGATCACGACTCTATGATGTTGTAGTTGTTGGTGAGTAATAGTATGGAACTTCAAGAAGTAGGTGTCATTCAACCGACCATTGTGTTCACCTGACTTAGCATCCAGAATCAGGCTGAGGGCCAAATTAGATCATATGAACCCAAAACTAAAACCATGGCAAACCATCACCATCATCTTCAGTAGTCACATAAAACCAGCTAAGTGAAAATTTCGAAATTTTGCTATGCCACAAAGGCAGAGTAACTGTATATACTGAATAGTTTCTAGCACTGTGGAAATGTCAAAAAAGTCACATGTATTTTTTCAATTTACGTGGCTGAAATGATTTAAGGTTTTGCTTAAATGTGCTTCATTATAGAGAGGCCAAAGTATTAAACTCCAACAATTATGACTGGAGAATTTTGATCTTGTTACTGGTGAAAACTCTCTTTGAGTACCTTTTTTCAATGGACGGATACAATAGTAGGAAGTTTTGCTACCAGGTGTCTCAAAAACGTACCCCCCTTTTACCGCACTAGACAGTATATTTAATAAAACGTTGTCCAAAAAAGTTTTAAACAAGCATAATGTACCGGGTGGTCCAAAAAGATGTGAACACATAAAAACGCATCAAAGAGTAATCAACAGAAATCAGTGATTCAAACTTTGTGTGGTAAATAAATGGCTTGGCTATATCCCTACTATTTTTTTCTATTTTTATCTACATGGCAAATTGGCGGAAAAAAGGATTTAGTGAAAACAGGCGGTTCTAAAAGCCGTCAAAATTCATAAAAAAAAGATGGGGATTGATTTGAGCGGGACGAGACAATAACAAATATGTTTTGCATTTGCTTGGGAATAGGCATGTAAATCGCAATTCCCACTGCATGCAAATAGTTCTCAATAATGAAAACAAATCTTCCATGAGAAAATTCTAATGCACAAGGGGATTGTTTGGATGCATGCAATCTGAGTTTCATATTCCCAGGATGATATGCTCATCGTGTCGTTGATGGAAATCGATCCCCTGTTTTTGATAAATTTCGATGGGTTATCGAACTGCCTGTATTCACTACTGGAGCTGATAAAGTTACATTATTTTTTGTTTATAGGCAATGGACCCTCGGCAATCTGCTTATCCCATTTGCTGTCGGGCAATTTGCCATACTACAATGGAGATCCAGTCCCAGACCCATTGCTCAATGATCGAATGGAATATTGTGGAACTGAAACGTCTCTTGTTGAGCAGGTATTTTTCGCTTTGTTTCTACGAATCATTTAATGAGGTTGTGAAAAATGTAGCTACCGACTCCTATAACTGGCCAAATTAGTGTCACCATTTCAGCTGATATCATTTTAAAGGCTATAACTTTGTAGACATTCATTCATTTATTTATTTTGGTAAACCTTTTGTTGAAGTCAAATCTTACGAAAAATTTCGAAACCATATGCTATAGCGCCGTTCTGGACAAAATTACAATAAAAAAACATCAGTAGTTGTAAAAGATAATTGCTTCATTATTAAATTTTGCTGACACATGTTCTTATTTGGTTGACACGTAATGTTATTTGGTTGACACAACATAGTGATTTGGTTGACACGCTATGCTATTTGGTTGACACAACTTGTTACTTTTTATCGACACAACTTGTTACTTTTTATCAACACTACTTGCTATTTTTTATCGACACAACTTGTTACTTTTTATCAACACTACTTGCTATTTTTATCGACACAACTTGTTACTTTTTATCAACACTACTTGCTATTTATTATCGACACTACTTGTTGTTTTTTATAGACCCGGCTTGATGAATTTGACCCAATCGCACTTTGCTGAATGATTGACAACAGCACATCTTATTTTTTCGCAACACACAAGTAATAAAAAATCGCGCATGTAATAAAAAATCTCACACCAACATGGAACATGGAACGGAATTTGGGATACCTTGAACTTTACATGGCATGACATCGAAGTTCAAACTAATGAAACTTGTGACTGATTTTCGTAAAATTTTCGTAAAATTTCAGGCATTTGCCCTCAAAGGCTTCTCGCTACGTCTATTGAGTTCTAATGCAATGATTCTAGACTTGATTTAATTGTGTCAAAAATGCTTTTCAGTTCCTCTCCTCCTAGCTGGATCTAGAAACAAATATTAACTACAGTATATCAATTATATTTACCAAGGTGTCTCAGTTTCTCAAATTTGTTTAAAAATTGGCGTGAAGAAAGTTTCTTATAATTTTTTCTAATAAAAAGTTGTCTGCATTCATTGGTTTTCCATTTTTCTTGATTACATTATCACAGTGTCTATCAAAGTGCTATTGTTATATAAAGCGAGGGAGGGGGAGAAGAATAAGGGAACGAAAGATATCCAAAAGTTGCACATTATAATTATTGCTGTTGTGATAAGATCGTTTGTCACATGCAGAGCACGATGTCGTCAAAAAATATTTCTTTTCGTCTTCCGTTAATGTCTTAAAATAGATTAATGCCACTCTCTCTCAGTATTAGTCATAATGGCAATTATTGAAACACTATAAACAAACTAAAATTAGCTTCGATATTGTTGTAAGTCAAGAAATGAGGTGGAAGATTCATTCTGCCTTCTCTACTTTTTAACTCGATATTCTTCTTGTTTGTTTCAATGAATGCAACCAGTTAAGTTTCAAAACAAATACCGCTATTAACACCATCCACGTCAATTGGTCCGTATTTTAGGTTGTCTGAAATATGATACATTTTTTGGCCGCTTTATTGAGTGCGTTGCTATTCACGAATTAAAAGACTTGCAGAAGAGGTCGCTCGAAAACATGGAAGAGGGGAAGATCGTGTTCTGCTTGGAGACCGGCTCACTTTCCTAAACAGGCGCCCGCTCAATGGAAGTGAGGACATGTACCTTCAGAAACAAGAAAGAAACTGTGATACAATGCAATCAACATCAATGGAAAAACAGTGAATACACCACGGCCAAATTTCTTGGCCAAATTTCGGATAGGGGTTTCTAGACCAAAAGTGCCATAATTTGCCGTTCTCTAGGCACGAATCACCAAAATTTCGCCTTCTCTAGATTAAAATCGCCAAAATTTAGGGTTTCTAGACACAAATTAAGAAAATTTGGCCTTTCCTGGACGAAAATTGCCAAAAACTATACCCTTGCCTAGACTGGCCTAGACTAAAATTGCCAAAAAGCAAACCCTTGGCTAGACTAAAAGTCCGAAAAAGTATACCCTTGAGCGCGGCACATCCCCAGGTACCTTTACTATGGAAGAACATCGAATATACGCAACGTTTTATTAGAAAAAGTTATAAGAAACTTTACGCCAATTGCCCTTACTCTCTCTTACGTCATTGTTGCGAACGCGCGCAATGCACGGAGGGAGTTGTAGTCACGCTCGATTGGTTTGTTATGATTTTGAATGGGAAGTTGATTCGAAGTTGTACACATCTCTGTCACGGCACTCAAAACATCGAGAAAACATGGAAAAGAACGAAGAAAATCAAACGAATTCAACGGAAAACCAATGCCCTAGTTTTTTTTCAATACTCTAGCACTGGCACAGGTTTCTCTGAAGAAGCTGCGAGTGCGGAGAATGAACCAATAGCGGCGGATCCAATAGCCACACCGCACGAAGAAGATGGGCCTAAGACAAGCAAGAAGCGTGGAGGTACAGGAGGATTCACTTGTTGTGTGCCGGGTTGCTTCAGTAATAGTAAGAAGCACACAAATCTCGCATTTTACGCCTTCCCAAATGGGAACAGCAAAGAAAAGAAAGATTTGAGAAAACGCTGGATCCATTTGATCCACAGGAAGGATTTTAACCCAACACATGGGCACAGGGTATGTTCAGAGCACTTTGAAGGAGGAAGGAAAACATACATGAACAACGTTCCTACGATCACACCTAAAACTGAGAACATGATGAAACCAAAGCCTGGTAATGGTACTGGTAATAGTATAAGTGGTGGTAATAGTACTGGTAATAGTATAAGTGGCTTGGTTTCGGATGGTAATAGTATAAGTGACTTGGTTTCGGATGAAGGCCATTGCTTTTTTCTTGTAGGAAAAAGTGTTTGTCCTTTGCAGCCTCCTTTAAGGTAGAATCCCTCTTTGCATATGGACACTTTAATTCGATGCACCCCACAGGTGCTCCATTTTCCACAACAATACCATCTGGGCTGCATCCAAGCCATGGGCATGAAGGGAAGACAGCAAAACCACAATCCTCGACCTTCTTTCCACATAAATCCTCACTCTTCTCATACTCTGAAATTGCAACACTCTCATTGTTAATTCCCCATTTCAGTGATGCAGGCATATTGTTATATTTCCTGTATGTTTTATCAACTATGCATTTTATCAGTGAAGTACATATTTTGCCTCCAGTTCATCACCTTTCCAAAAACTGATGCTGTCAATCTTAATTTTCCTTTCTTCAAACCGCTGAGATTGCTCTGATTGGCCCAATGTGTTTACACATATATTGATGGCCTCTTGCTTGCTTACTTTCACAACTCTCAATATCTTTGTTTGTAGCTCTTCTTCTTGTAGTGCAGAGGCATTAACAGTAAAGTTCATTTGGCCCAAAAATTGTACTATGGTGTTGTTTTCTGCAACTGTTTCATTGACATCTAAGGCTGGTTCCTGTTGCTTGGAAACTTGACGACTAACTGATGTTTGAAAGCTGATGCAAGGTTCATAACTGTTTGATTCAATGGCCTCGCATAACAAGGAAGCTTTCCCAGCCTTTGACAAATTCGGCAAGTTTTTTCAGGTTATCTGCCCCCTTCGTGTAGGCAAATGGAGGGGTAGCACAAAAAACTCCCTTACTCTGACAGTTACTAGGGGTCTTTTCCTTTTCTTGTTTACCTCTGCCTTCTCAAACTCTAAATCTTCAAATTTCACAGCCTTGGGCATGGAATGTGCCATTTCTGTGAGACTTGAGTGCAAGTTAAATCATTTGGCACAGCTTTGGCATCCAAGTTGACAAAATCCAGAAGGGCAAAAAGAAGGGCTGCAACATGTTTACAACAGCCCCCTTGGCCAGCCTTGCAGTTACATTTTGCATACATCACATCTCCAGTAGTCTGATTTAGATGGGTGTACACATTATAAAATGCGTTTTTCATAAAAGCGTGTACCTTTGACTTCACTAAAAAGAGCAGACATTGTCCTTTGACATTTGGCCTAACTAAGATTGAGCGAACAAACCCTTCCTTCCACAAACGGTATCCATGACGCTTATTGCGAAATGCTTGTGGTGCTGAAGTCTTTTTTGGCAATGTAGAGCCACCAATAAGCTTCTCGTCGATTTTCTCACTGGTAAGATGTGGTAAGAACTCAAGTGACTTCACCCATCCATCGTTGCCGTTTGATCTGTTCTCGCCTAGGCCAAAGTGAATCTGGAGTTGTTCACGACTATTCGCTGCTTCAGAGAAACCTGTGCCCGTGCTAGAGTTTTGAAAAAAAACTAGGGCATTGGTTTTCAGTTGAATTCGTTTGATTTTCTTCGTTCTTTTCCATGTTTTCTCGATGTTTTGAGTGCCGTGACAGAGATGTGTACAACTTCGAATCAACTTCCCATTCAAAATCATAACAAACCAATCGAGCGTGACTACAACTCCCTCCATGCATTGCGCGCGTTCGCAACAATGACGTAATNAACTCAAGTGACTTCACCCATCCATCGTTGCCGTTTGATCTGTTCTCGCCTAGGCCAAAGTGAATCTGGAGTTGTTCACGACTATTCGCTGCTTCAGAGAAACCTGTGCCCGTGCTAGAGTTTTGAAAAAAAACTAGGGCATTGGTTTTCAGTTGAATTCGTTTGATTTTCTTCGTTCTTTTCCATGTTTTCTCGATGTTTTGAGTGCCGTGACAGAGATGTGTACAACTTCGAATCAACTTCCCATTCAAAATCATAACAAACCAATCGAGCGTGACTACAACTCCCTCCATGCATTGCGCGCGTTCGCAACAATGACGTAATAGAGAGTAAGGGCAATTCTTAAACAAATTTGGGTAACGGAGACACCTTGGTAAAAGTCGTTGATAATGTAGTTAATTCTTGTTTCTGCAATCTTTACCAAAATACTTGGGACAGATTACACAATTGCACTACTGCGGCCTTTGATTACGTGCCCCTCCCCCCGCTCCCCCCCGTTTCAATTTTGCTTGAATCAAACGCCCTTCTTTGGCCTTGGCAACATTGAATTATGGGGAGGGGGAATCAGATGTACTCCTAAACGTACGTTTCCGTCTCGCTATTTTCTTGTCCAAAGCTTTGTATTTCTTGTCCAATGCTTTGTATATTCAAATTTTGATTATTGCACTCTCGTGTGGTACTTCTCATCAGCTAAATCTTTGCAAAAAATTGAAAAGATTCAAGAACGTGCACTTAGATTTTTACACAATGATCACCTTAGCTCGTTTAACGACTTACTTTCAAAGTCAGAAAGGTGTACTATGCATGTTTCCCGTCTAAGATTTCTTTGTATAGAAGTTTTTAAAACTTTAAACAATTTAAACCCCTCTTTCATGCACGATATTTTCAAAATAAAATCTTCTAAGTACCCATTACGCAACTCCAATGACTTACAGCATTATAGACCAAATCAAGTCACTTTTGGTTCCAATAGCCTTCGATCATTGAGACCTCAAATCTGGAATGGACTTCCAAATGAAATGAAGTCGGCTAAATAGTTTTAAAAATATGATAAAAAAGTGGGATGGCCCAAACTGTAAATGTAGTGTCTGTCAATATGCATCTGGAAATTTTTTTTTTATTTGGTTAGATTATTAAAAGACTGCACAAAATATTTATTTATGTATTAGTCATCGATTTAGATTAGTTTACTTTTGTACATTTGTATATAGTAAGCTAGAAAATATAAATAATCGATGTAAAATGAGATGACAAACAAACAAGCTATTTTAAGAAACAACACAACAACACTGAAATTAGATCCAGCTAGGAGGAATTGAAAAGGATTTTGATAAAAATAGATAAAATCTAGAATCATTGCATGAAAAACCAATAGACGCAGCAAGAAACTTTGGGGGGGGGGGGAAAGGCCTGAAATTCTATGGAACTTTAACGAACATCAGTCATATGTTTCGTTACAGTAGTCTGAAATTCCCATGTCATGTCATGTCAAGTCTAAGGTATCCCAGATCCCGTTCCACGTCCCATGTTGGTGTGAGATTTTTTATTACATCCCTTGCTTCCTAACACCAGACGGAAAGACTTCATTAGGCCCATAGCCATCGCGTCGAAGTTGACAGAAATGAAGAATTGTCTCACGTAACATGCATGGAATTTACTAGGCGATTTTAAATAAGATGGATAACAGTATCATCCACTATTCTACATATTAGCTATGAAAGTATGCACTAAAATAAACATACCATTTGCTAAGATGCTTCAAGCAAGTCACTTCGACGTTGCGGTCATTATAGGCCTAAGATGTCGTGATGGCCAGCCAGTTCAATCGATGAATCTTCAGCTAACGAGGCTAACAACTCACGTTAAAAGACTCAAAAACCAACCATCGAGAGTCGAAGGCTTTTCTTCCATAAAGTATCACTGCATTGATGTGCTATATGTCGAAAAATTGCCTCTGAAAACCTTAGCAGACTCCTTGTGTATAGCGATGTGCAACAGGCCCTACTACGTACGGGAAGT
Organism: Aurelia aurita; assembly: GCA_004194415.1. Classification (NCBI taxonomy): domain Eukaryota; kingdom Metazoa; phylum Cnidaria; class Scyphozoa; order Semaeostomeae; family Ulmaridae; genus Aurelia; species Aurelia aurita. Next base: position 38,178 of record REGM01000568.1, on the reverse strand, counting down.
CTTTGTCTTGCAATGCTTTTTGTAGACTGACAAACCTATGACGTCAAAGCGCAACACCCGGCCCAGACCTCCGAACCACTTTTTGGAGCAAGTCATCGCTTTTAATGCAGATTTTTTAGTACTTTTGATAGTGATTTTAAATCAACTTATTAAAGTTATTGCGTTAATTTTCGGGGAACAGTGGTTATTCAAAAAGGAAGTGTTTTTTCTGACTCAACTGGTAATGTTATAGAAAGAAAAGGTAGCTTCATCGTTGCGTCATTGCGTCAAGTCTCTCGATTTCTCAATAAACTTGGAAGAATCTCAGCTCCCGCCCCCCTGGCTACGGTACAGGACATACGTGGAACGAAGTGGACATCATGTATTTTTGATTTAGATACTAAACATATTTGATAGACCAATTTGGACAAGACTACACTTTTGGTGCTTTCTCTATATCATCGCATAGAAATACCGTTTATAATCTCAATAAAGACGATTAATTGTTGAAAAGTTGATAACGCTAATTAACAGGGTCAACCTGAAATTTAGGTGTTTAAGTTTAAGTTCACAAGGTTGATAAATGCAAGACGTAAGTAAAGGATGACTCAAAACATGCTATTCTTAGGTAATAGAAGGAGTCTTGGCGAAATCGTTTCAACAATTTAAATATCCGTTAAGAATTAGGATTGCTCCCTTCAATGGCTTACATGCATTAATTAGCTTGATGCAAGGAAAAATCCATGCGGACAGCAATTATGCGGCTTCATTGATTGCATCAAACAAAGTTCAAAATGTTAGCCAATTCATTTTGTTATTACGTTATTAGTCCAGGAGGAGAAAAAGTCTGGTAAGAAAAAGATGGAATTTATATGAATGAGTAATTATGGTCAAGTTTGGGGCGGTGATTACGAAAATCGATGTTATACGGCGAATATCCGGGGCCTTCAGCCTCGTTTTCGTGAAAAAGCCTCGTTATCGTGAAAACACATAAAATAGCCTTATTACAAGGCTCTGTTTGATTTTATTGCCTAACAATCGATAAAGGATGACCGAAATATGCCAAATGTTACTTTTCGAAACTAAAAATAGACTATTGTGACTTCCGGTCACGTGATATTTGAGTCACATGACTAAAAACAACAAGAATGGGAAATTCAGCCTTAATGAACTTCTGGATTATTTTTCAACGTTACAGTCATTATTCTACGCCTAGGAATTCGTCCAACTCATATTTATCTTCAAAAATGTGACAATTGCTGTCTATATGGTTATCAGTGGACTCTTGGACCGTTCATCTATCCCTTCTTTGAAGCAATTGTGACTTCATACACAACGAATTTGTCCAGTTGTTCCATCTCCAGTATCAGCTGGTCCACGTTTCCGTGGATAAATGCATCGTTTGAAGTCAATCTCCAGCTATCTGTGGCAAAGTGGCATCAACGATAGGTCGATATGACTGCAGGAACTTTTCCTATCTCTACCAAAGACGTTTTCTTCTAATGTCATTGTCTCATTGCAATCTCCGATAACCATACAGGCAGAAATCATTCGTAACTACCGGGTGCGCCAAAAAAAACTATCCACGTTTGAAAAATTCGTAGTACCTAGAGTACTAGATGGATTTGAGTGAATTGAATTTTGGCTGATAGCTGAAATACTGAAGTATTTTTGTGATTTTTCTCGTGTTTTTATCAGCAGAGAAAACATAGATAAATTCAACTTTACGAAAATTCGTTTGTTGCGAAATGGCTGCAAACAGGCCTAAAACACTCGATCAAATCGTACGAAATCTCCCGCATAGAACAAGATGCAAGAGCATTTAATCTCTCTCCCGCGTTATAGGAAATGAATTCTTAAAGAAATACTAAAGATTTTCAATCCCATGGCAATACAAGTGCAGACGACATCCGATACCCGTGAAAAACTGTAATTTTGCATTGTTCGGTGTGAGAAATTTCTGTAAGATTTGATCAAGTGTTTTAGGCCCTTTTTCAGGCATTTTGCAAACACAG